>JAHQIW010000177.1:0-40407 GCA_019055375.1 Parelaphostrongylus tenuis | reverse complement strand
TAATCTAATCTCACGATTATTTGGCATCGCCTATAATGATTATCACATTATACATGCACATAGCCTATTCACTCATAGCAAGTGTGAACGAATAGATGATTTGAAGACAGAATTCAACAGATAGTCGAATCTTTGGCCTCTCACGAGAAGACTACTGGTTTATTAGAATCAATGATTTGATTTATGAAATACTGATGAAATTGCAATGACTATCGTAAGGTTTCAATAAACTTCTATATTTGCGCATTCAAACGTTACAATGATGATACAATGGCTATCCTTAAAAAATGAATCGAACGAACCTTTGCATCATAGGATGATTTCACAGAGGGTGTGTCCATACATGGCATAGTCGAGCGGGCATGTATTGGTTGACATTGAGAGAATAAATAAGGTGCCTGAAATAACTTTTAAGAATGATTTTTCATTACTTCAAAAAACCACGAAATCTAGAATTCAGTTGTGTCAAGAGAAAACAACTTTTCGTGATATTCCACCGCTGTTTAGGAGTCTTTAACTGATGTCCATTTGGATATCAGCCGTGTGGGGGTTTACATTCATGAATGCACCTCTCTAATCAAAATAAGTTTTATAATTTGTGTCATATTACGCATGATTAGGAGGCATTCTCTCCTGCGAATTTCGTTCAAATTCATTGCATTCATCTAAAATGGTTTCGCGAGTCTTACGCGCTGAGATCTAATATTCCTCTGCAAGGGCGGTCACTTCTATTTGCAAATCTCCTCGCTATGTGTCAGTGTCCTAGCTCGTGCCGTAGTTGCTTTAGCTCAAAACTCGCTGACTGGGTGTTTTTTGAGCGAACACAGAGTGGCCTACCTGTTTCTCTGTTGCATTCGCCGCCACATGCTTTATAAGAGATTAATAGATTAGACAAGACAAAGTAAATAAAACCACCGTCTTTACCGTTGAGGCACATTATGCACTCTTTTGACCGAGCTCTGGTGATCGATCTCCACTCATTTTATTGTAGCTATATAGATGATTATTTTGTTATCTGCTTCACAAGAGAGCAAATGAGATGTCTCAGATTGTTGAGAGAACACTCACAGAACATAAAGTCCACCCAAGAAATATCGACAGTCGAAGAAAAAAAACTGGCTTCCCTTCCCGAACATCCAGATTTTCTATCCGAAAACGGTATATTACTAAATGGTAACAAAAGTCAAGTAATAGAAATATTCTGGCAAAAGTTCACTAGACGCACTTCGCGGCAATTTCGGCATCATGAGTGCCCTTTTCGGCCGCTCGGCCCATGTCATAGAGAACGAGCGTCGAAAAATGGTAAACTGTCGTCAAGTGAGATAATTATTGACTGCCAGCCTACTCACAGTCGACTTCTTCCAAGTCGTATAAAGGGTTCTTATCGGTTATTGGACAGGCTTTTTTAGGAATCTCCTTCGCTGGACAAAGACTTTTATCAGACTATTAGTAATCATTCGAAAGCTTGATTTGCGGAGAATTTGGAAAAGCGCATGTTTTCGAGAAAGACCCTCCTTAGAAGTTATAGCACTGAATATATTATTATATTCATTAGCTTTGAGCATTATCGCGCTTATGTTTCGCGGAACAGAGCTCTCTACCCAAACTTTAGATAACCATTAAATAGCATCAATCTTGTAGATTTTAGAATAAAATTATGTTTCACACGCTTTGTGCGTTATCATCCATAATTTCTTGTTAGATAGAGTTCCTCCCCTCTACTATTAGTAATTGATCGATAGCGTAAATCTCAAGGATTTCAAAAAAAGCACTTGATCTTTGGAAAGGTCTTTGTACATCGTTGTGGCAGAAAAAATAAAGTTGTGCTTCAACATGCATCCGCGCGTTTCCCGAGGGTACTTTCGTTATCGATTTGGAATTCTTTCTTCGTATTGCCGAAGATTGTCGAGTTTTTTACCTTGGAATTATGGAAACTTTGTCTTGTTGTTCTAAGGCTTAGGCTTTCCACTTTTGTTTCATATTACCAGTTAAACCTGATATCAAACTCAAGGCTATGCGCGAAAATGCACTTGAACGTGTAGAGAAAATCTTTTGGTATCAGAGTTATAAACTTTATCTAGATTTCTTACCAGAGCGAAAAAAAATCCAGAATTCAACAACAAAAATCGTAGGCCACTTGTGAATCGCACTACGGAGTAGATCGATGGCGCTGCGCGGTAGATCACCCGCGGTGCTCGGTAATTCTATCTGTCATATTTTCCCTGCTACAGGCAGTACAACGGTCTTCTTCGAAACCAAGCATGGTTTTGGAATTGCTCAATTTTACGCTATCGAGTGGTCACTAAGGGTATAGCAAAGGAGTTCTGTCCTGCGAAAAATAGGGAAATGTGGAACACAAATCCATTTCTTGAGACCTTTTCGAAAAACTAACAATTTCGAAATGTGCGAGATTCACACCATCGGCAGGGTAACTAATAATCTAGGCAAAAAAACTTTGTCTTGCGAGAGATAAACGCGATAAGACGCGTAGCATGTGCAACATAATTTTGAGCGCTGCAACGCTGTAAGAAGTCCTTTCTAAAAAGTAATTAGATTAATTCTTCTAGATTTGAGCTTTCAAATAATTACTAATAGTCTTCTAAAAAGTTGTAGCTCAGCAAGAAAGATTTCTTTAAGAGTGGCCTGTCCGATAACCGAAAAGATCTGTATAAACATGTGGAGTGCATTGTTTCAACTTCATGACGGTTTTTTAGTAGAGTGCTGTGGAAAAAAAAATCAAGTGAGAAGATAACACTTCAAAGATTGATGGGACCACAACTCTCCACAAAGTGTAGATCCCACCGATGGTTTCCCGAGGTAAATCGAGAAGAGCAGGCTATTATATGTGATAATCACTAGGAACATCACTGTGATGTTTATGTCGTGATTCCATGGAAACCTACATTTGATAAGGAATCATTTCAATATGTGAATGAGCTGAAGCACTTCTTTATCACATAAAAGTAAACCGGAAAGTCCCAAAAAGATTTCGTCAGGTGGCTATAGAGTACATCTCATATTACACTCTAAATTCACGACTGAAATGGACTTAAATCATGGAGTACTTTCATAAGCACAAGGAATCCCATATTAATACCATGTCTGATTCGATCTTTCTCGAGTTCAGTCAAACACCCTGATCCATGTAAAAGAGTTACTTAACAATTAAGAAGATTTAGATTATGACAAAAGTGTTTTCGAGTATTATTTGCAGAAGATTAGTGAAAATGTTTGTGAATAAGTACTAGGAATTGTTTCCGAACATCGGTGAGAGACTCTTTTTTGATGCCCTACGTTCCGCCCGAGAACTATTCGCAATTTTCTTGACGTGAACTATATATCTATAACTAAATAACATCTATTAAATTCAACTCAAAAACTTAGTTCCCTATATAGAATTTTCTTTGGAACTGTCGTATTCTTGGGTGTATTGCTGCAAAATAAACTCGTCCGACAGGTCTCCTAAGAATTACTGAGTGTAAACGCCATCTTTCTTCTCACATGTCATATTTCTATCACCTTTCTATTAGCTATCGTATGAATACACTACTGTGGAAAAAAGCTGTGGAATCTACTAAACAGAATACAGACACTGAAAAGTCCATACTGTCCTTAGGTCCAAGCAACTTAGAAACACTATAGTGCCCACATATAGCTGTAGATTATCGAGAGTAGTGAGGTGGTATTGAAAACCAGCATAGTTTCTTACTCAAACAAGAAACTATAGATCCATCGATTCAACAAAATACTGAACCTTCTTGTCAGCGGTAAGTTCCTTATCCAGGAACTGAAGTGCCGATGCCTCACTCGCCGTTGAGTACTCAATTCAATCGTCCTAAAAAAAATAACTAAGCTACGATCTAGTTCGATCTGCACATTTTCCAGACTCAGAATCTTACACTTCTTGGCCCTCTTTGATATGTGGCGTTTCAATGACAATTTTCTCCCATACGGTGTACCAGAATCAAGATGGAATTTGGCCTCATTTCCATTCACTTTGGCTTTTGAGATAGAAAGTTTCTCCCCATCAAGAACCTACAATAAACCATAAAATGCAAGAAGAATAACTGAATCGCGTGAAGTACGGGATATATGACTTACGACTTCATCAACATCAAGAACTGCCTTCAAAGTCATCACAATAGACCTGTGATCCTCTTTTCGGTGAAATTTATATTCCAATTTAGAAAATAGTGCGTCACTTTGATCTTTTCGTAATTTGAGGACGTCGATGGGGTCTCGATACATCTCTCAGCTACAAAATAAATCATAATACAGGCACAACATGTGTTAGACACCAATTCAAACTATAGTGAATATTAATTAGACGAAAGTGGCGGAGAATAGATACGGTAATCTTTATTGCCAATATTCCAACACAACGTGACTCCCTCAAATCGAATATGGAACAAGAGCTAGACGAAGTATTTCTTACAAAATTGATAACTTTTGCGTAGATTGTATGTACAACTACAGCATAAAACTAATTATAAACTGATAGGAGAACGGTAAATTCTCCCTTCTTCAGAGCCTGACTAGGTGAAATTGATTGCGACCTTGTCAGCAAGATACTTTTATCTCACAGAGGAAAACAAGAACCCCAATTTGAGTCGCAATGCAAAACAATACAACGTCTACACACCTCGCTACCTTCTATTAGTCTTTCGCTGAACCAGGTGAATACAGCTGCACAGAGTTTCAAATGTAAAAACAAAACGCTTCGAATTTTTATGCGCCTGAGTTTTAGATTTCTGTTTGAGGATGGTGACTACTACTTTTGAATCTGCATACGTCTCTGTCCTATATCCGTACAGCGGAGTACCTGGTTCAAGTCTAGTAACTAGTTTTACCACACTTATGGAAGTGGTCTGAGCGTTTCGCCTATGGAACTGTCCAAGGACGCTGCAGAAGAGATCACGTATGGCGTACCGGGACTAATATCACAGGGTTCTTTTCGGTTATCCGAAAACAAATGAAGAGATGACCCCTTTCGCTGGACAAGGACTTCGAATTGCACTTTCAATGATCATTCGGAAGCTCAAGTCTTTGGCTTTTGCGTTAAGTGATTGCTTTTTAAAAAGGCCTTTTTATTGCGCTGTGACAAAAAGAAACATTTGTGTTATACCACGCAGGTTTTATTGCGCTGTGACAGAAAGAAACATTGTGTTTTACGCACGCAGGTTTCTCGCAGTACAGAACTCCTACATTAAATTGTAAGCAACCATTGGTAGCGTAAGTTTCGACGATTTCAACGCTGTGTTTATTTTTGAAACACCTTTCACTGCAACGTAGCAAGGAAAATAAGAACGAGTTTCACATATGCGGTGCATTTATTTGTTGGCTAGTGTGTGGGCTGGGTGTCTGTGGCCTTGGATTCGATACGGCGTTGCGCGGGTCTATCGATGCAATTTTTATCATTTTGAATATTCTCTCTACTTCGAGAAAACTCCAGATATAACTTGAGACTCCGATACCACAAGATTTCCTTAATACATTCATATATTTTACGTGAATTCAGCGAAGTAATGGTAAAGTGCGCGGGTGCTGTGAAAATTTTTCTTATTTTGAGTGTTGAAGTGTTACAAAAAGGCTTTTCCAAAAAAGGGTCACGTAGTGCCAGAGATCTAAGCTTTCGAATGATTACTAACACACTTATGAAAAATTCTTGTCCAGCGATGTGAATTATGCATTGGCACCAACACAAGCGATTACAAACTAGCTGACATTCATATTCTCGACAGACGTCATTTGGGGTTTGCCCTCTAAACCTATTATGAGGACTTACCGTGAAGTAGTCACTGGAAATGGATCGATAGCAAAGATAGCAGTAATTGAAATACCAGCGAATACTATGAGGTGCTAATCAGTTCGTAAATTGCTTGCATAATGGTCTCTTCCAAACGCAAAATTGCATATGTTCTAAAGGTAGAAATGAGAGATGGTTGAATGAGAATACGAGATATCTAATCTCTTGTGATGCATGCAATGGCGAATATGTTGGCGGAACGGGTAGACTGCTCTATAAAAAGAGCACCTCGCTGAGAAAATTCAACCACACATCAGACAAAGAGCACATCCGATGTTGTAAATATTAAGGTTTCTCGAATACAATACTACACTAGTTGAGGTTTCGGCAGTTTCTGCTTTCTTCAGAGCTCGAAGGGTCAAATTGACTCGAGATCTACTCAATCAAACACTTCATAAATACAGCAGCAAAACAACTAATAAAATTCGGTTCGCATAGTATACAGCTTTTTCGAACACTCACCGTTTTTTCTTTTTTAGTCTTCCCAATTTTGAAGACTAGTCGCACAGAGTCTTTCATTGGGTAGAGAATGGTCTAGTACAGGTCCAAAATCAGCCTGACGTGCCGCGCGAGTTCTCACGCAATCACGTAACTCTGCTCCTGGCGGTTCACTCTGGACTAATTGAATTCTTCAAGAAGTTTTGAGGGCTTTCCAGTGGATGATTCAGATACGTGTGCAACTTTTACATCAACATCCTCTTCGTTATGCTTTTTCTCCCTATGTGGCATGTGGAGTGTTTCGTTTAACTTGAACTTTCCCAACCTGATGTTCTTTCATAGAGACTCAAAGTGATCCACCCGTTCTCCCAATGTATTTGTCTCCGCATGCTTTACAGAAGATTAGATATGTCGTACCCAAACCCATACAATCGCCATTTCTACTATGAGGGCAGTTATGTCATTTGATAATTGTCTGCTATAAGGCGACAAATGAAAATTCAACCCCTTTCGCGGTTACAGTTTTTTTCATAAAAGTGTTAGCAATCATTCGAGAGTTCAGATCTCTGGCTACAGGTAAGGAATCCATTGCCAGCCCCCCCCCCCCCCCCCCCCCCCCTCCCTCACACCAGCCACACACTCACCAGCCAACGAAGAGCGCCGCGTATGTGAAACTCAATCTTATTTACCCTAATGCACGACAGTAAAACGGTATTTCCAGAACGTATGCACAGTGTTGGAATACCGAAACTTACGCTATCGAATGGTTAGTCATAATTTCAGGGAGCAATACTGTCCTACGAGAAATATGCTTACGTGATACACGAATGTTTTCTTTCTGTTGCAGCGTTTTTGGCGCTTTTGAAAAAACGAGCACGCGCAACAGTAGCCAAAAATTCGAGCTTCTGAATGATGACTAACACTCTTAAAAAAGTTCTTGTCCAGCAAAAGAGGTCGAATCTTCATTTGTCACCTTATAACAGACAAGCACCTGATTTTAGGTTTCTCACGGGCGTTCGTATAATCAGATATGGATTAGCTGGCATCTTAAAGTGTTCGAAAGTCACTTGCGTCGTAGGCGCTGTCGGATGGGTTGACTTGAACGTTCAAAAATAGATTTTTGATTGCAGCTCTTCTTGTAGAAAAAATGACAAAGTAATAATCTGTATATCAAGAGTGAAGTGATAATCAGTTATCTATTACTAACGCTTGCACTTTAGACATAAAGGCAATCAATAGCAAGACTTAAAGCAAGCCGCTGTGGAACTGACAAAGCTCACAACTGTGAGAAGTTTTTCCTGGAGAGTATGAAGACTGCACAGTTTATGTGCTTATCTAAGAAAGGTTATCTGCATAATAAAAAAATTACATTGTGGTGCGTTGTGAGGACCTCACTATGTATTGCATAGTCATCCGGCACATTTATGAGGGGCGTTCAAGTCGAAAGGCTGCATCACATTTACGCAGTTGAGAAAAGCGTTATATACACTGTTTGAGAACATCTGGGTAATCGTGATATGTGTTTTAGCAACTGGCAGAGTAATGGAGTAATCAATCAAGCTATTCTATTCGTGGACTTGTTTACACAGCTCATAATGAGTGTGACGTTGAACTTTGAAAGGTCGGTAGGCGTGGATGCCATCATAATACAATGACTTGCGTGTCTAGAAATTTTTATGGAAAAGTACTATCCTAGCTCACGAATCTGAAACAACGAAACCCTTGAGGTGTTTGTGACGAATTTCAATTTCTAGAAATCAGCGAAAAATTTTTATGGAAAAGTACTATCCTAGCCCACGAATCTGAAACAAACGAAATCCTTGAGGTGTTTGTGACGAATTTCAATTTCTAGAAATTAGCGAAAAACAAGAATGTCTCGTGATCACGCGTGACCTCGACCCCGCACCTTATGGCCAATTTCACTAATCTGAGCCAGCCGTTATATATGAGCATTTTCTACCATTTGGGAACAACGCGTTTTTGCATTTCCTCAAATTTTGGTAATCATCCGACAGGTCAAATCTTAGCAATTTTGAAGCTGTACTTCAATTTTGAAAAGGCCTTCCTATTACGCTGTGGCAGTAAGATTCCATTCATGTTTCACTAAATTTATGCTAACGATGACTACCAAAACTCTCAGCTCGAGCAAGAAAGGCGCTGTTCTCAAAGGGTTGCAAATGCGCATAGATGACGGAGAGGTATCCAACTGTATAAAAGCAAGCACTTAGGAAAAAAAAAACAGCGATTATTCATCAATGTCAAGGTTAAATGGAAGAGGGTCTCAGTGATCACTGGGCAAGATGCAGTAGCATAGCTGACAGAACATCGGCCAGAAATAGTTATCGCAGCTTTGGTAATTGGAATGAAACTTAATGAAATTGTAAATTTTCAGGTCTTATGGAAAGGTCTGGCACCAGACTGGTCTCGGACTTGTTTGGGAGGATGAGTAGCACTGACTCGGTTCAGCGGGAGGCCACTGCGAGTCATTGTAAAGGCCAGGCATGCATTTCACCTCAAAGGAAGTTAAAAATTTGAGACGAATTTATGGCGCATCCATCAGAGATTGACAAACGCCAAGAGCTTTATCCTTTTATCCTTTATGGAAATGCTATAATATTAGTTTGGAAAAAAATTTCTGGGGCACTTGCAAAGAATTGAAAAATTAGGCATGATATCCCAAACGAAAACAATAATCACTTTTCCTCAAAATGAAGGCTGTCGTCTTCTACGACTTTCTGACATCGGCCCGGAAAGTTTCGGATCTGGGTGGACACTGCTTCATCGACTGCAGCTTATTGCTAAAGACCTTTTCTCTGATAGTGATGCAATAAAACACGAACTTCGACTGTATAATTGGACATGGCGGAGGCTTGTAACAAAGTGAAAACTAACGATGAATAATATCTTTACCTTCACTGGGGAAATCCCACATAAGAAACTGTAATATTCCCATGATATGCATGGGAGTTATCTCATGTTTATTAGAGTGCCCCAGAACTTGGTTCCAACCTAGTAAATATACGAACATATAGCGTTACGTCACAGTATAAAAGGATAAAGGATGAAGCTCTTGGGGTTGATCAATCCCTGAGGGAAGCGCCATGCATTTGACTTCAATTTTTTACTTCGTTTGAGGTGATTAAATGCACATCTGGCCCTATACAATGACTCGCGGTGGCCTCCCCTGAACCGAGTCAGTGCTGCTTATCCTTCCAGACAAGTCTGAGACCTGTCTGGTACCAATTACCGACCCCGGAGGGATGAATGGCTTGGTGAGCCATGAGCGCGAGATCGAACCAGTGACCTCGTGTGCGACGCAGGGCACCTCTAACCACTGCGCCACATGCGCTCTTGTCACAGTATATAGTCGTTTAAATAAAGCTACAACGAATAATACGTTCAGGCTCTGAAGAAGGCGTATTTGTCGAAACGTCAGCCACAAGTAATCGCGAAAAACCCATTGACCGGAAAGAAGAGTAATCAATTGAGAAAAGATACCAACCTCGTGAAGCTTTGAATTAAGGTTAGTTTTCTAAGCTTTTCTTCTCATAAGCGTTATAGTTCAGAATGCTGCACAAAAGCAGCACCAGACAAACTTTTAGCGATATAGTGACGACATTCAAATTGGTGGGACACTTTAATCACGTAGGCCTGATTATGGTGATTACCAAATAATTCGCTCGCACAGATATGAAGACGATTCTGGTTGAATTGTCATGCCTAATACTAAAATGAACAAAAGTCATAGACTTATGTAATGACAGGAATTCCTTTCATTTAACCGCATTCTAGCGATGTTATGATGTTACAGATATAGACAATGATATTGAACTATGTGCAAAATCGACGTCAGTCGGGACTCGAACCCGCATTTCACCCTTTCCAGGGCGCGGCCTTAACCAGTTGCACTACCGACGCATGTTTTCCACCACTCTTTTTACGCTATCACTCAACATCATTGAGTTATGGACTCAATGTTAACATGAGATAATTTACAACAAATTAATGCTGTCAATTAGAGAAGAAAGTATGGATTTGGTATTGTTCTTGAAAAGCGAAAAACTAGGTTGTCATAACGGACGAAAGATAGAGCGCTCGGCATTGATCAATCCCTGAGAGATGCGCCATGCACTCAACTTCAATTTTAACTTCGTCTGAGGTGATTGAATGCATCTCTGGCCTTTACAGTGACTCGCGGTGGCCTCCAGCTATCCTGAGTCAGTGCTGCTTAACCTCCTGACAAGTCTGAGACCAGTGTGGTACCCATTTAGCTATCCCGGAGGGATGGATGGCTTGGTGAGTCATGAGCGCGAGATCGAACCACTGACCTCATGTGCGATACAGAGCACCTCTAACCACCGTGTCATATGCGCTCCGAGGTAGTCGTAGTGTAAGCTATTTGAATAACTGAAGGTATTTTTTCTCTGCCGAAGTAATGGAGGTATTTGGCTGACTGGCTTGTAGACAACATGATTTTTCTAGACCCCTAAAGAAGGCAAAAACAGACGAAACGTCAGCTGTGCGAATGAATTTCACTAATAACAACCTCGTGTTTGGCTTAGAAAGAAAAAATTACAAATTATGGAGCAATGCTGGAGTTGTTATATAGTCGATCTTGAAAATGAATCGAATCCAATAAAACGACTATTTGCCCAAAATCATTTTATTTGACCGCCTATTGCGGTGTTATGATGTTTCTATGAACCCAATGATGTGGAGTGGTGTGCAAAAACGTTTGCGTCAGCCGGGATTTGAACCCAGATCTTACTCTTTCCGAGAGCATGTGCTAAACCGTTGCACCACCGGCGCTCGTTTTGCACTCCACTCTTTCTATGCTACAACGCGTTATCTGTCAACAGTAGGAAAGAGTAAGATGTGGGTTCAAATCCCGGCTGATGCAAACGTTTTTGCACACCACTCCACATCATTGGGTCTATACAACTATTTGCATGAATTATAATAGATTATAGCCAGTGATGTAGAGTGACTCCTTATTTTCTTCTTAACCCAGACACGAGGTGTTATGGCAATCATCATACGAACAGCCGATGTCAGCATTCTCGCCTTTTTCAGAGCCTCGAAAGGTCAAGTTGTTCCCAGCCGTTGTAAAGATTATTGTAACTCCTGTGTCTGGTTTAAGAAGAAAATAAGGATTTACTGAAGCATGCCGATGTTAGAAGATAGTTGGTCTTGGGTGATGTAGAGTTACGTGCAAAACTTTTGCGTCAGCCGGGGCTCGAACCCACATTTCGGCCTATCCGCGGACGCGTGCTCTAACCCGTTGCACTCGGACACCCGTGTAGACACCACTCTTTCTACGCTACAACGCGTCAAGCTGTTAGCAACCAACCGTCAACGGTTTGGCCTGGGTGATCGACATCGACACTGAACCCAGTCACGCTGACAAACAGAATTCTTTTTAGTTAAAAGCTTTTATGCAGTTGCGTATTAGTGCGGAAAGAGTGGTGCTGAAGCTGGCGCCGGCAGCGTAACGGGTTAGAGCACACGCCCCCCCCACCCCCTAGGTTGGGCTGAAATGCGGGTTCGAGTCCGGCTGACGCAAAAGTTTTGCACGTCACTCTGCATTATTGAGCTATTTATGACGTCATACAACCACTAAAAGCTTTTAAATTAAGAGAATTTCGAAACATACTGATTGAAAACCAAGTAAAGGAGAACACCACGTCATACAAATGAGTCCCATTGGTGCTGGAAAGCCTTTGGAACACGTTGACGGTGGAGCGCGTTTTTTCAAGAGCTTCGCGACCCGCGCTCTTACAACATTCGATTTTTTACAGTTACAAGTCTTTTTTCCAACTCTTTATCATGGCATGATTTGATTTTTGCATGGACTTATATATAATATATATGCATATATCGATTATCAACTGATATCGAACATTAAGAGCGCATATGGCGCAGTGGTTAGAAGGTGCTCTGCGTCGCACACGAGGTCATTGGTTCGACCTCGCGCTCATGGCTCACCAAGCCATCCATTCCTCCGGGGTCGGTAAATGGTACACAGAACAGGTCTCAGACTTGTCTGGAGGATAAGCAGCACTGACTCGAGTACAGCGGGAGGCCACCGCGAGTCATTCTGAAGGCCAGATATGCATTCAATCACCTCAGATGAAGTTAAAAATTGAAGACGAATGCATGGCGCATCCATCAGGGATTGATCAAACGCCGAGAGCTTTATCCCTTATTCTTTATCGAATATTGTTAAGTTATATGCAAAACTTGGACGTCAGCGCGGGACTCGAACCCGTATTCCACCCTTTTCAGGGGCGCGTGCTAACCATTGCACTACAAGCGCTCACTGTTGAAAACATAACGGTTCTTTTTTCTGATTTTTTCGAGCATCAATAGATCAAATTGCTGTAGCATGCTCTGTTTATCACGCAGGGCATGGAGAAGCTTGATGCTCGAGCACTTCGCTGAGAGAGAATGATTCGTTGAGGCGAATTGAATAGTTACGATTTTAGTACATATGTAGATGCCCCGATGGTCCCGTTTCTTCACGAAAGGCATAGAAGAAAGATATGATGCTCAGCGAATCCCTAGAGTGAAGAGGAGCCACTGGGCTACTCTTGCCATGCGATAATAGAGAAAAATAGTATCGAAATTGTTATTTAACCGCTTTTTGCGGTGGTATGGTTAGATTAATACTAAGGGATGGTTTCAGACAATGCAGAGAGCTAATGGAATACATACAAGCCGGTTTGAGAACATTTTTTGATGAGAGTGATGTGCAAAACTTTCGCATCAGACGGGACTCGAACCCGCATCTCACTCTATCCGGAAACGCGTGCTCTATCCGTTACACTACTGACGCCCATTTTGCACATCACTCTTTCTACACATGCGCACCGATCTGTCAGCCGCCAGCCGTCGACGGCCTGGCCCGGGTGGCGGTCTCGACATGGAAGTGGTGATGGTGTCCGCTCGAGTCACTCTACGATCAAGCGGGACGACTGGGATACAGGTGATACGGTAGATGTAGATGTATTACCATATCAAAACTGCTAATTCTATTTAACACATTGGTGACGACATAGGCCATGTATGGACTCGTGCGAGTCGTAAATAGTTAGGCGCTAAGTCACATACTACACTTTTTCGAATGTTTATTTTGTCGCAGCCAGCTTTTCTGCTACCACTTGTTCTAATCAATCAATAATTTGATAAAAGATTGTTTTAGTAGGCGCCGACAAGGTCAAAGTTTTTTTATGACTGGAAATTCAGAAAAAGTGCCTATTCGGACGAACGATATCTCCTCTGATTCGAATCCTAGGTATATAGCGGAATCCCAAGACCGACTATCTATTAACCTCGGCATAGTGAGAATAAATGAGTATTTCTTCTATTTAGCCGTCGAGTGTTATTGATACTATTGATGAATATTAGCGAAGCATACAACAATACAGTTAGAAATGCAGCATGAGTATTACAGAAATCCTAGTGGCTACAGTTACAGCGAGTCGCCTTCGTGAGAGCCTGGAAAGATCACATTAATCCACAATCCACCGAGCCAAAACCTCCATAACCCTAGCAGAAAAGGATCATAAGGGGGTTAAAGGGTTCAGGGTTAAAAGAGGTAAAGGGTTCTGCTGTGGTTATGGAGGTGTTGGCTTAGTGGATTGTGGATCAATGTGATCTTTCCAGGCTCTGACGAAGGCGACCCGCCGAAACGATAGCCACTCGAATATTGTATATATCCATGCTGCATTTACTGATTGTATCTCGCATATTGATGAAATACACCTCGGAACGGCTAAATAGAAGAAAATACTCATTTATGTAGCGGAATGTCTACCGTAATCGCACACTGAAGTTCAGAACTGAGAGATATCTCGTCTGCAAGTGGATAGCAACACGATTCGTAATCTTCACTGTGCATTCACAAAGGAAGTGTTTTCTAGAATTTTTCTACACGACGCGTCTTCGAATCTATTAAGAGGTTACAGTACTTGCATTCAGTTCGTTTCCTCGCACCCATCATCCTTGACGGTCTTCGAACGCTATATGCGGCATGCCTGCTCTCTAAGTATTGTCGTACTCTTCATGAATATCGTCGGATACGAATTTGGATGATCTTCCCTGGGGTCTGGAGCTAGCCGTTCCCACTTGTATTGGAGGGGGCTAGCTGACCTCAAACGAGTTATACACCAATTTCTCCAGTGAGATGGAAGGCTTTGTGTGCCCGATTCGCTGTCCAACGAAGCAGTACCGTACTTGCGATGGATGGGAATCTTCCTGCTACGCTCGCCATTTCTTCCATAGCAAGCGTAATTTCAATCTTGATCTTGAAATCACTCCTAGATGTTCTAGACGTTGTACTCTATGACATTTACTAGGGAACCTACAATTTCTGAAGTTGATAGAGACCTTTTGATCACCGCATAATGAATAAAACTTTCAGAATGCATGTTTTCTACACAAACTTTGCATAGAAATGTGGCTATTAAAATCATTCAACATTTGCCCTTCGCAGTCATTACTTACAATTTTACACTGTGTAACTTCTGCACTTAACATGTGACTAAACAGTCTGAAAAAATAGATTGAAAATCAATCTCAAATGGACTTGCGTCTTGAATCGACAAAAGTAGATCTGTACTTTCTGTTTGCCATCATGGTACTTGCTATATGCGACGTATTGATGGTATGCCACTTCTTATTCATCAGTACAGACGTTTCTTCCGAGTGTGTAGATACTAATTTCTGTTCAGAAGTTGGACTAAGTGACTGTTTTACTGTTCTTGAATTGTACTCACTGTTTCATCAACGTTGTGTGCGACGCAAAGCACCTCTAACCACTGCGCCAATTGTGCTTCTTTTATAGAGAAGAACATATAGACTTTGTTCTCATCGTACGCGTCATGAAGCTGCTTCGTTCCTGTGCCACGCAATCCAGAGAAGATTTGGGAAGTATGAGCCGACATTCATCACGTTCAAAAACCACAAAAGTTGCTATGCTCGCTAGTATGTGAAAAATTGGCGGCTTGAACACATGACACGATCAAACGACAAGTGGCGAACAAGAGCCGCTAGTGACTGGATCTCACGAAATGACAATCCAAGCACGAACCAAGTAGATCACTGATCGATGATTCATAGCTCCTCAAGAGAACTTTAGAGGAATATAAGATGATTAGAGAGTCCCCAGGGGGAAGGTGCACCCGATGAACGACTCTTGTGTGAGACAGCAAAAAATGGGACTCTTCTTACGCCCATCGAGCCACTTTGTGATCACCAAAAGGACAGGTGGTACGTTACAGATGATTCTCTTATGACGTGTCACCCCACATTGGCAACCTTCACAGTGTATATCCTAAACAATATCATCTATAACTTCTGTGTAGATATTGTGCTTGCAATAATCAAATCCGACCACTAATCATCTCTATTTGATTAAAAAAAATCTTTTTATCTAACCGATTTTAGCGGTGGTATGAACTTTCAAATATACCCTTTTATGTAGAATGATGTGCAAACTTTTTGCATCAGGCGGGACTCGAACCCACATCCCACTCTATCCGGAAGCGCTTGATCTAACCCGTTGCACTACTGATCCCCACTTTGCACATCACTTTTTCTACGCTACAGTATATCTATCAGTCAATCGTCGTCTATCTATCTATCTATCTATCTATCTACTATCTCTATCTATCTATTTTCTTATCAAGTAAGGCGTTGATTTAATCCGTCATTGGCGAGTAATGGTTAATCTTAAAAGGATAAAAGAATAAAGCTCTCGGCGTTGATCAATCCCTGAGGGATGCGCCATGCATTCGACTTCAATTTTTAACTTCATTTGAGGTGATTGAATGCCTATCTGTCCTTTACAATGACTCGCGGTAGCTTCCCGCTGGACCGAGTCAGTGCTGCTTATCCTCCCAGACAAGTCTGAGATCTGTCTGGTACCAATTTACCGACCCCGAAGGGATGGATGACTTGGTAAGCCATGAGCGCGAGATCGAACCATTGACCTCGTGTGCGACGCAGAGCACCTCTAACCACTGCGCCACATGCGCTCTATGGTTAATCTTAGGGTTTAGAAATGATTGGCAGTTTTTACAATAAGTACAAATCTTGTGGTACGTTTAATACACTTCACATAAGACTTTGTTATACACGTAGCAATTTTTTGCATGGAATATATCTTTGCTCTTTGCTTCGAATTGGTTAGCAGCTTTTAAGGCGATTATTGAGCAGAGTAAACAGAATTTTTATCTCCAAATCGACTGCATTCAGTGCGAAACACCTTAACATGTTGTAGTGCAGCGTCGGTGGTGCAACGGTTAGCATACGCTCCCGGAAAAGTGAGATCTGGGTTCGAATCCCGACTGCGCAAATGTTTTTGCACAGCACTCCACATTATTGGGTAACTTTACATATTACTTTTTTTCGCAACCACATTTTGTGCTCTGAAACTTTGATAGCATTTCTGATCATCAAATAAAGCGCCTCCTTCCGAACATTCCTTTGATTTCATTTCTGAAATGACTAAACGATACCAAAGAAAGGTATCAAAATACGGAGACTGAGGATTAGACCAGTGATTTTTTGGGAACAAAGGGGCGTTCGTTTACTAAAAAATACCTCTACAGAAGTCTCTTTAGCGATATTCCAACATCAGGAACGATAATGTCCCCTTAAAGCTCTGTTTATTAAGTAAGCAGTACATGCGTATTGCAGCGCGCACCATTCTCCTATGCAGCCCGAACGGCGCGAACATTCGCGCCGTTTTCGGTACACGCGGTACCGAAAGTGTTAGCATCGCTGTTTCAGAGTGTCGTTCATCGAGTTCACATATGGTGACAGACGTCTGTTGGAAAATGGCCGATGTTTGGTGTTTTCGCAACCGATCTTAGATCAGACATCATCGTCCGTCGCACGTAAGCCCTCACTCAAATTTTGATCTCTGGTCTCTCTTGATCTCTGGTATTACTAATCCCAGCCGCTTGAACCCAGAAAACTCTTCGTCCTTCTCCTCGTCGCCCAACGATCGCTAAAACGTTCAAATACTGGCTTCGAGTTTCTACCATAGATGCTGATAAATATGTAATGGCTAGTATATTTGATATATCATATCTTTCGCTTCGAGTGTTTTCTTAAGACACACAGCTCAAATTTCAATATGCCTGGTAATATATTTTTTGAGCCACGCATGTCAGTGGTCTATCAGTCGAGTGCACAACGCTCTAGAGTTCGGTGATAATTCACTGGACATAGAGTGTAAAACGTTCGTCGTCGCTAACTCTTAGTGTGGGGACTGGAGCACCCACACAGGATTGGCAAAAGACGGGAAAGGGTAACTGCCCGACTGACGAGATCGCAAGATCGAAACAAGTGTACGAGCTCTATAAGTCAGCCCTCTTTGATAGACCACTGACATGCGTGGCTCAAAAAATAATTACCAGGCATGTGTAATGGTAGTCGCTGTTTTTTATGCGTTAGACAACTAAAGAAATTTACAATGTCACACAGGGCCTGCCAGTGTATCAAGTCGGTGCTGCTATCCTCCTCTCCGATAAATGTGATATTAACTCGCCGATCACCGGAGTAATGGAGGCCTCGGTAGACTTTGGACAACGCGGGATCGAACCATCCACTATTGATTTGTCGACCACGTGTGTGTCGCAATGCATGTCTAACCACTGGACCACAGGTGTCCATGGACAGGTGTGCCGGAGTCGCCTCGAGGATGCCCTGGAAAAAGTCGGATGTATCGGCGCATACCGCAGGGTTCGCTGGCCGTAGGTGGTCTCCTTCATCGATTGTGGTGCACCTTTTGATCTTTTTCTAGAGATCCTCTTTTTATTTCGTCTCTCGAGTCTTTCAAATTTTCCCAAGTGATTTTTTGTCACCGAATTTAGGGCCCTACATTTTGTAATGTGGGTGTTTATTTCTGATCATCCTCGAGAGGTGTCTAGAGCGCTATGTGTCGATAAGGGAAGCCTCAAGGCACATCGTTTTCGAGATCTCGAGGACCCAAACACTTGTTAATAATCTAGTCCGTCAGTATCTATTCAGATGATGGAGCTTGAGGGTCCGACCGATGGCGTGCCAATTCTGATTCGTTTTCTATTCGTATTTACCTCTTACACGATCTATGTGCTATTTCGACGGCTTCCGATCATTCTCTTGCCTCAAATCCAGAAAGAAATTCACCTCAGCCGTGAGGAACTCGGTAAGTCAGATTCCACATACTTCTGTTTTTTTTTCTGCAGAACGAAATGGTTATACCTAAGAGATTTGAGTGATGAGCAAAAACGCGGCCCCAGGCGGGAATCGAACCAGCGTTTTATCCTATCCGGGGACGCGGACGGGAATTATGAAGCGAAATCGCATACCCGACCAAACCTGTCAAATGGCTGGTAGTTGATAGCTAACATTGAGATGTTGAAGAATGAGTGGTCGGGCAGACGTGCCTCTGGTGCGTAGTGGTAGAGCACGCGTCCCCGGATAGGATGAAACGCGGGTTCGATTCCGCCTGAGGCCGCGTTTGTGCTCACCACTCAATTCTCTTAGGTACATAGAAAACATCATACCAATGCGAAATGCATTAAAATACTGCTAATTCCGAAGAAATGAATTCTTCTTTCTAGTGACTACTCAATAGTCACTATGTGGTAGGGCATTGTTCTGGAAGCAGTATAAAATTCTATTCCCTTCGTAGTAGTTTTGAGAGGCAGTTTAACACGTTGGGAACCGTACGATATATTCATGTGCTATGGTCAATTAGCGCGCCAGGAATTTCTACGGCGCATGCACAAGAAATGCACATGTGGAAATTATCTGGTAAATTTATGTTTGAAAGTACCATCACTACATAATGATGAATATCACGACAGAAACTGCTGAATAGTGACGATGAAAATCCAGAATTTATTGGGAGGCTGCCATATTGAGATTGTAGCGCCCCGCTCTCAACCCGCACGCCTGCAATCGCAGCAACTCAACGCGGTTCCCAACGTGTTAGTCCTCGATCAAACGGGTTTAGTGCTAAAGTTAGGGGAAGAATCTGTTCTAAAATCACAATAATGGTGGTTTCAATGTATTCACTACGGAAAGGTCGCCATCCGTAACGTCGTAGGTTTTGTTCATTCCATTATTCGCTGCTGTTTGTGCGCTTTTGTGTGCGGTAAATTTTGTTGCGAGCGTTCCAGTGATCTAGAAAATCATACTTATCCCTCAGTTGAAATGGCCCCTTGTAGCCATGACGTTGTTAGGAAACGACCTGATTGGAACATTTAATCGTTCGATTAGTTATTTTTGTAAAAGTCCATCTCGTCGACAGTTTTTGAAGTTCGCTATACAGTCAGTTTAGTCTCTAAGAATGTTTAGAGCTTTAGAGGCGTTATTAGTCAGAGCCATTTGTACGTTTCGGCGGTGTAGCCCGCTTCATCAGTGGCCCACGCCTCACACGGAACCCTACTTTATAGCAGCGATGGGATGACGGAGACGGATGGATGAGGTGCTATCACCATACATAACGTCTCCCCATCCCTGCTATAAAAAGGGGTTTAACCTCTAAGGGACGGCGTGTACCAGATGAGGTACACGATTGTTTGGAGACCTTTCTCAGCGGACAAAATCTTTCTCTTAGCCACTCAATTCATAGTCATTCGAAAGCTTAAATCTCTGCGATTTTAACAATAGGTTCGATTTTTGAAGAAGCTTTTTTATTAAGTTGTAGCAGCGATAATAAATATTATTTTTCACACTCAGTTTGTTTTATTTGCTTGGCTGGCGCTTCGATATGGCTCTTCGCCAAACTCTTACTAGCCATTCGATAGCACAAATCTCGAGGAATTCTGATGCTGTATCGTTTTTCAAAAGGTTATCATAGAACCGCTGTAAGAGCGAGAAGAAGATAAGAATTCGTACTCAAGGTTTTTATCGTACAGAAAGGTTATTTAAGCGCGAAAAGCATATGTCCAGGTGGAGAAAATCATGGAGTATCGGAGTAGCACAAGAATCTCGGGATTCGCTTTCAAAATGGAGGAGAAACCCGTAAATGAATGACGAAAATCGCGCACCTCTGTGAGTTGCGCTGTGCGATCGATCGATCAGCTGCCGGCCCTAAAAGGTTTATGTGGGGCGTGGGCCGCTGATGAAGCGGACGACACCGCCGATACGTATGCATTGGCTGTGACGTCACAACCTCGAGAGGGCTCTAAATTTCTCACAGACTATATTTACTCTTGTATTTTATTTGTCTTTTATTTGGGATACTCACCGAGATTTATTGCATCGAGCCCATCTGTCTAGTGTGACGTCATCTCTCTCTGCTTCTTCTGCTTCTCTCTGTCTCCTCATCTCGTCGTCTAGAGGTTATTGTTCTCTTTTTATGTTAATTTTATAGAAATAAAAAGATTTAACGACTTTTATCAGCGTATTAGAGAGAGGGATGAATTGCCTATGACGTGCTTTTTTTCTATTTTATTAGAAAGTCAGGTGGTGTTCAGATCGATGATAATGTGGAACACTGAGCTGAACTTCTCGTGTACTTTGTATCATCGCCCAACTGCATTCGTATCGTTTGCTGTCTGATAAGTTTTGTCGTCTCGTTTTTGTGTATAAGGTCTGAAGTTCATTCTTTTTCCATGCCTTTTTTCATACCTTCAGAGGTATTGAGTTGGCGAGAAAATTTCCGCATTTTCCCGGTTTTGTTGGTTCTTTTTCACGCCTTTGAGTTCCTGTTTCCACCATCGTTTAGAGCAGTTTTTTGCGGTTATTTTGATATATAAAGGATAAAGCTCTCGTCGTTGATCAGTCCCTGAGGGATGCGCCATGCATTCAACTTCAATTTTTTAACTTCGTTGGGAGGTGATTGAATGCATGTCTGGCCTTTACAATCACCCGCGGTGGTCTCCCGCTGAACCGAGTCAGTGCTGCTTTCCTCCCAGACAAGTCTGAGACCAGTCCGGTACCAATTTACCGACCTCGGAGGGATGGATAGCTTGGTGAGCCATGATCGCGAGATCGAACCATTGACCTCGTGTGCGACGCAGTGCACCTCCAACCACTGCGCCACATACGCTCTTAGTAATTTTGATATATAACTCTTATATGTTTGATCGGAGATGGAATTTACCCTAGAGCAAAAGCGATTGTTGATGGTAGTCACGAGTGTCGTTTGAGCTCAAGTGCTGCTCTCGACTTTCCGCCAGATTAGCGAGGCTTGGAGTGACGGAACAGTTAATTTCCTCTGAGAGACCGGCTCCTTCCATCGAGCTTGAAATCTCCATTTTCAGCCTTGAATCCATTGAAACGATCAAAACCCGCCGTTCTTCCAACTGTTCCGTCACACCAGGC
The DNA here is from genome assembly GCA_019055375.1 of Parelaphostrongylus tenuis. Classification (NCBI taxonomy): domain Eukaryota; kingdom Metazoa; phylum Nematoda; class Chromadorea; order Rhabditida; family Metastrongylidae; genus Parelaphostrongylus; species Parelaphostrongylus tenuis. The sequence continues at coordinate 18,836 of JAHQIW010000177.1, read as the reverse complement.
CTCGTAAATCCCTCCGGCGGAAAGTCTCGGCAGCTCTTGAGCTCAAACGATACTCGCTTAGCCCCGAGAGTTGAGTTGTTTTCGCTCTTGGGTTAATCCCATTTTGAAAGCCGATATATAAGTGCTATATATCGGAAAAAAAATAGTCGCAGGAAGCTGCTTTAAACGATAGTAAAAGCAGAACTCAAATGCTTGAAAAATGGTGGTCAAGAAAGACGAAAAAGTCCGGGAAAATTCTTACCCACCTTATGGGGTTTTTGCACTTTTCTTCGTATTTCGATCTGAATTTATGTTGTAATATTTATATATTTAAAAGTAGAACTTTGTCTATTACACGACGCTTTTTGTCAGACTTGAAAGGGTTTGGCTGTAACCATAGTTTTCTGTCTGAAAGTATTATAAATAGGGTTCATCCGACTGATAGTTCTGTTCTAGTCATTCCAGTATAATGTTGACTCAAACCTTCCATCTGGGTTAGAAAGCCTCTCTTCTGTCTTGATCTGACTTGTACATTTTTGTTTGTTTCTCACGTCCAATGTTCTCATTTAATTAGCGTATGATTTGAATGCATATCGATTGAGCTGCCAATTCAGTGTGTCGGGCCAGTGAATATCTGCGGTGTAATGCTGTATTGCTCGAGTGTTTTTCTTAAGGAACGATGTTACTTGACTTCTAGCCTGATCGATCACCTGCTAAATAAATTAGAAACGTCACCTGCGCCATGGTCGGCTACAACCCGGAACCCATAAATGGAACGGAATTGTCTTCGACAGAGCACAGGTCGGCGATACTCTTTTTTCCTTAAGTATCTCAGGTTCTAAATTCTTTTTATTTTGACTGCCACTTGCAGTGGTATGATGTTATAGTATGACCCAATATGTGGAGTGCTGTGCAAAAACGTTTGCGTCAGCCGGGATTCGAACCCAGATCTCACTCTTTCCGGGAGCGTATGTATATAGTGCAACGGTTAGTATACGCACCCGAAAAGAGTGAGATCTGGGTTCGAATCCCGGCTGACGCAAACGTTTTTGCACAGCACTCCACATATTGGGTATATCTCAGGTTCTTTTCTTTTATCCGAGAGCAACCTGGACAAGAACTTTTCATAAGAGTGTTAGTAATTACTCCAGGGCTTACTTTGGCTAGCGCGATACGTACTCTTTTCTTCTCTCGAAAAGACCCTTTTTAGCGCCTCGGCAAGAGGTAAGCTTTTGCGTTTCACGATCGATGTTTTTCTCACAAGACAGCGCTCTTTCTTTGGACTATCAGTAATCATTCGATAGCATAGTTTTCAAGATTCCAACGCTCTGCTTATCTTCTGGAAAGACCGTTTCTCTGTAGTGTAAAAGGAGAACTAAGACCAAGTTTCACATCTTTCGCGGGTTCGTCTATTGGCTAATCCAGGGTGGGGGTATCCCACCTGACAGATAATTCGATAGGGATAGGGATAAATTCGATGCAGCAACCCGCCACGGTCGATCGGTAGGGCTTATGTGAAGTGCAGTCTTTGTCATCTATGATGAATTTCTTCTCCACTTCGAAAGAAACTTCGGATCAAGCGTATGACTCTGATACTTAAAGATTTTCTCTACACCTTGATGTGCTTTTCATGCTTTCAGCAAAGTAGGAGTAGGATTGTGCGTTCGATGTAAAACATCAGACTATTTTGAACTTTACGGCGTAACAAAAAGGTGTTTTGAAAAACCAGCTATGTACCACGCTAGTCAGAGATTAAAGCTTTCGATTGAATACCAGCACTCTTGTGAAAAATTCTTGTCCAGCGTATGGGGTCGAATATTTATTTGTTCCCGGGTAACGGCGAATTTCAAGTATTTCACATTACATTCTCTTGATAGCTTGAAATTTCTATAGCTTTTCTAAAATCACTTTTATTTGAAAGCTATTTTGAGTGCTTCAGTGGAGCTGGGCTGGCAAGTGGTGTAGCCACTCGAACGATCATCCAACCTTTGGACGTTTGAAAATACGCTTTCAGCTTCAGGAGGAGCCTATTCATGGCCAAAGTTCCGGAAAATACAAGGTTCTGTCATCACTATATCGCAAGATTCTCACGATTCTTAATCAAATTGTTGAGCTATACCATAACGACAATATACATATCATATATATATATATATATATATATATATATATTTAGGGTATGCTGCAGTCGATACGATTGATAACTCAAGAAGAAGGTGTACGTTCTTTCTGGAAGGGTCATGTGCCTGCTCAAGGATTGTCTGCCATCTACGGATTAGTGCAGTTCTCGTCGTTTGAGTTTCTATCAAAAGAGGTGCGTGATGGAACATGAAAGAGCACAATTGAAGAATTCCACTGGGCTCGCTGATAATCAGAGATCAATGGGAATTACACAGGTTGGTCGTCTTTTACCTGGAAGTCGACAGTCTGTGCGATCGTCTTGCGATTTCGTCTGTGGTGCTTTATCTGGTTGTGTAGCTATGACTGCGGCAATGCCTCTTGATGTGATTCGAACAAGACTAGTTGCACAGTCGAGCAAAGCTGTTTACACGGGTAAGTCCTTGTTTTTTCGGCGAGTTCCATTCTCGATTTGGACAGTTTTCAGGGACAATGCATGCCTTTGTTCATATCTGGCATAAGGAGGGTCTCGTCGGGTACTTTCGTGGATGGATACCGAGTCTGGCGCAAATCGCTCCTTTCACAGGCTTACAATTCACTCTGTACAATTGCTTCATTGGTGTATGGCCACGGTTAATCACTATCCACCACGAATCTACGGGTTCACTTGTATGCGGCGCACCTTGCTGGAGCCGTAGCGAAGACGGTAATTTTTCGGTGATCTCCACTAATTCTTTTCATAGTTACTTACACCTCTCTGTTTCTGTACAGGTGCTGTATCCATTAGACATGGTTCGTCACCGTCTGCAAATGAATGGCTTTGAACGGAAAGGTTTTGGACGAACTTCGGACTACCAAAGTGGCATGTTGCGAACGATAGTGATGGTGGTGCGACAAGAAACCGTCTATGGCCTGTTCAAGGGTCTATGGCCAAGCCAAATCAAAGCCGCTGCCAATTCCGGATGTGCTTTTCTTTTCTACGAGCTGTTCTGCGATCTACTAAGAGCGAGAAAGAAGGACGACGGTTTCTAAGAACTCTGACTCAATTGTCAATCGTACAGGTTTCGTATTACGGCTGTATTTTTAGGTGTGATTGTGATTAATATCAGTATATGTCCGTATATCTATTAGGTGATTTTTTGCTGCTGAAGTTTGCAGCATTAGTGGAATAGTTTGTCCTAGGGTTTTAGTGCTCATACCCTTTAGTATTTGTCTTATTTTCCTAAGTACCGTTGAAGATTCATAAAGATGAGGTGCCCATATTTGTGATTTTCTTTAATTGCTTATATTGTAGATATTTTATATACATTTTTACCTTCTTTGTTGTTGCTGCCACTAGTCATAATTGTAGAAATCAGTCAAAGTAAATGTGCTGCTCCACATGATTCGCCAAATAAATCATCGTAATTCATTCACATTCAGTTCTACTCAGAAAATATACCGTATTTGTTCTAGGTTTACCGCGATATGAGACGACTTAAATAATCTGATTCTACATAGGTCTGCTCGTGTCGGCTCAAGCGCTTTGTTTTACCTTATCGAAGCTTGTGTTTGGCATCGCTTCGGATCGATGGTCTTCAGTTCGGATCCTATCAGTTGGCCTTGCCGTAATCGCGGTATCGTCAGTGTGTTTCGGTATAGTTCTTTCGAATTTTGTTTCCTTATCATTCGCTTCTCTTTTTTTGAACATCTGCGTTTTCAGTATGCCTGTAATCGTTTTTGAGCCACGCATATCAGTGGTCTGTGAAACAGGGCTGACTTATAGAGCCCGATATACTCGGGCTTTCAGACTCTTTGACAGACCACTGATATGCGTGGCTCAAAAATGATTACCAGGCATATCGAAATTTGGGCTGTGGTCTCAAGGAAACACTCGAAACGAAAGCTGCGTTTTTGTTTGCCTTGATAGCGCGGATAATTCGTATTTCTAATGATTATTTTGAGCCATGCATGTGATCTGCTATGAGCACATGTACACTTACAGTACAGTAGACGTGTTTCGGCCTTGCCAACCTCGTCAGTTGCTCAGTGTCTTTCGGCTTAGTCAATCCCTTTTGGGGAACCCAACCCTCTTTCATAGAGGGGACGCAGACGTACTGTTCACATTTGCCATCAAGTGAAGGAAACCACTAAATGGACAATGTTGTACACTCGATTGCTCCTGCCTTGTATTTATGAAATATAATACCGTTTATTTGAGTGTTTGCTTAACAGACCACATGCATGGCTCAAAAATAAGTATCAGGCATATTGAAATTTGAGCGGAAAACACCCGGAACGAATGGTATAACCAGTTCATAACTCGTTGTTACTTGACGATTGCAAACGTCAAAAGATTGTAAAGGCTCGAACGATAAATAATCTTCTTCCGAACAAACCTCATCGGAGAGCGTTGTGGCTGAGTGGGGCCGAACTCCCAGATTCTCTGTAGGTCAGCAACGAACGCCCTATGGAAACGCCACAGCCAGGTTATCCTCGAGATTGTAACACAAGAACCGCTCAACCAATATTCTACTAAGAATAAGTCGAAAAAACGATTGCATAGTAGAAGTAGTAGTATCTGCAAAGTGAAAAAACATACTGTGAAGATAGATAGTAAAGTGCCAAGAAGAATAATGTCCTTCAGGTTTCGCCTTGTCATACGCTCAGATATTTCTCTCCCTGATCTTTGCTGGTAGTGTGCAAGGAGCATCATGGGTCCCGGCCACGAAACTTGTTGCAAGGGTTTGTTTTAGGTTAGCAATTCAAATTTATCCCTTTTAGATTAGCTTATTTTTAGTGGTATATTGGTCGTGCTTATGGCACAATGTTCTCGATTCTTGGCTGCGGCAGCGCTATGGCAGGACTGTTGATTCCTTTCGTGGAGATGTACTATTGGCGCTCATTCTTGATGTACATGGGTATGTGTTTGCTCATAGAAGTTATTCTGACATATCGGTATCCTTTTTCTTCGAATCGAATTGTTTAGGCTTTCATTATTATTTGAGTCAACTTGTCATGTGGTCTGGTAAAGACTCTTGTACAGCCCGATACACGTGTTTCGTCCTTACAGACTCGTCAGTCGGGCAGAACCCGTCGTCTTTCGATATTTTTATTGCAACACTCTATGTTACGTGAAAGTCTCACTTGAACATAGAGTGTAAAGACGTTTGTCTTTGAGGACTCTCTGTAAGGAAATAGAGCTCCTGAGAGAACTGACTATAATGACATTGAAAGACGACGGGTTCTGCCCAACTAACGAGTCTGTAAGACGAAAACACGTGTCTCGGGCTGTACAAGAGCCCTTACCAGACCACATGACATGTTGGCTCAAATAATGATGAAGGATATATCGAAATTTGAGCGTGGTCCTAAGAAAGCACTGGAAATAAAGGTATAATATGTTTTAGGTTTATCAATTTCACATTCTCTGTCATTCAATGTGTTGTTCTCCGTGAAGATGATATGCAATCTGTACAGGTTAAAAATAGTGGAACTGTGACAAAGATGTTTACTTTGCATACTCACCGGCAATATGGAATGTGTCGATAATGTACCTATTTTCTATAGAGGTGAGTTTTTTCCCATACGAGAATTTTCATTTCTTCTGTTAGACGGGATAAATGAATAGCAGACCCTTTTCGATGGGCACAAACTTCTCATAAGAGTCTTAGTAATCATTCGAAAGCTTAAATCTCTGGCTACTGCGCTACCTAGCCGTTTCTTGAAGAAACTTTTCTAGAATGGTGTAACAGAAAGAAAACATTTGTGTTTCACACACGCATATTTCTCGCAGGACAGAACTCTTTTCTCAGATCATACACACCCAATCGATAACGTATGTTTCGACGATTCCAACGCTTGATGGTTTCATCGAAAGACCGTTTCACTGCAGTGTATCAGGGAGAATAAGGTCAAGTCTCACATATGCGGCGCATTTGTTTGCCGCTTAGCTGTGTGCTGTGCGTGAATTCTATGCGGCAATCGGTCGATCGCGTGGAAGCGACTCACATGTGGAGTGCAGTTTTTGTTATTTGATGTAGTATTCTTTCTTCGCTTTAAAAGAAACGCCAAATTTAACGTTAGACTCTGATACTGCAACATTTTCTCAAGACGTTCACGTGCTTTCCGTGCTTTTAACGGAGCTATAGTGAGTCGCTCGACCGGTGTAAAACATAAATTTATTCGGAATGTTAGCGTTATAGAAGGGACTTTCCGAAGAAGGAGCACACGGCGTAGTAGCCAGAAATTTAACCTTCGAACGATTTCTACCAGTTTTATGAAAAGTTCTTGTATAGCCCAAGACGTCGTTTCTTCATTTATCGCCGTATAACAGAAAAGAAACTGAATTTTCACCAAATTCTGTCACTGAGTTTTGTGAACCGTCACTATACAAAGTATTCTATAATTTTTCTTTTTACTATAGTTTTGAGCGCATGTGGCGCAGTGGTTAGCGGTGCTCTGCGTCGCACACGAGGTCAATGGTTCGATCTCGCGCCCAAGGTTCACCAAGCCATCCATCCCTCCGGGTCGGTAAATTGGTATCAGGCAGGTCTCAGACTTGTCTGGGAGGATACGCAGCACTGACTCGGATCAGCGGGAGGCCACCGCGAGTCATTGTAGAGGCCAGACATGCATTCAGTCACCTCAAACGAAATTAAAAATTGAAGTCGAATGCATGGCGCATCCTCCAGGGGTTGACCAACGCCGAGAGCTTCATCCTTTATCATTTTTACTATACTTTTTGATTAATGAATTCATAATACCGCTTAGGTTCGAACTATATGCGAGACGTGGATTCCTCTCTATATTGTGGAGAGTGGCTTCAGCCATACAACATTTCAAATTTCTTACGAAGTCGGGAGGTTTGTCACTTTGTTCTCTGCTTTCGAGCTCAACAGTTAAGACTTGACATTTACAGCATTCTGGGCAATCTCTGCTCCGGCGTGCTGCTGGATTATCTCTCCTCTCACATGACTTTGGAATCAGCGTTCCGTCTCGTTGGAATGGGAAGCAGCATCCTGTTGTTACTTGTGGCTGCATTCAGCATAAAAGCTATGGTTTGTTATAACGACCTTTTGAAGATTTTCATGTTGACATCATAGATCGTTAGACCTACCAGTTCTACTCTTGCACATGTACTTTTTTTCTCTGCTATTGTGGTCTTTTCCAGGAGTACGTGGTTGTTGTTGGTTGGCTTCTTGGTCTTCTCGTCAATGCCTCTATCAATATTTGGTGCATGAAAGCCTCACGGATGGGTGACAGCAGCATCTCGGGATCTATTTCTGCATTCGTTTCCTTCTTGGCTAATTGTAAGTGCCAATATTTTAGTCATTCCAAAGAATGTGTGTTCTATATATTTAAGAGAATTGAGTGGTGAGCAAAAACCAAAATGAGTGGTCGGGCAAATGTGCCTCAGTGGTGTAGTGGTAGAGCACGCGTCCCTTGATAGGATGAAACGTGGGTTCGATTCCCGCCTGAGGCCGCGTTTTGCTCTCCATTCAATTCTCTTTGGTATATGGAAAACATCATAACATTATGAAATGCATTGAAATAGTATTAATTCCGAGTAACAGTAATAGAATAGCTGTCAGCTCAACTGGGTTTATAAAGCGAAATCGCATAGCCGACCGAACCTGTCAAAGGTTGGTGGCTAATAGCTAACATTGAGATGTTGAAAAATAAGTGGTCGGGCAAATGTGCTTCAGTGGTGTAGTGGTAGAGCACGCATCCCTTGATAGGATGAAATGTGGGTTCGATTCCCGCCTGAGGCCGCGTTTTTGCTCACCATTTGACTCTCTTAGGTATATTGAAAACATCATAACAATGCGAAATGCATTGAAATAGTATTAATTCCGAATGTGTTGTCCAGATCTTGAATAAGAAAATACTCAGGATTTCAAACAGTGGTTTTTTTTCCAATAATTTGTGTTTCAGTTGGCTCCGTACTCGCTGGCTCTCCATTAGCTTACCTCATAAATGTCAACGGATACGAGTGCTTCGTCCCATTTTTCTTTGCTCATCTAGCAGTCGTAGCAGCAATTTCTACAATGAGTACAGAACTCATTGTAGAGAAATCGAAGTAGAACTCATTCATTTCGATGTTTTATGCATCTATCTTACGCTAGATCTATTTCAGTTCTTTAAAATAGGAATTTGAAATGTTAGGAATAATTAGGAAAGGAAGAAATATGGAGAGAAAGTAGGAGATTCTAGCTTAGTCTCAGGAATAATACAGGAGATATGACAGCTTTATTTATGGTCTTAGATATCGTGCGATAACTCCGGTTTTTCCTCAGTTTTGTAAGCCAAAACCCATTTAATCTCAATTTTCAGGCTGTTGTTGTACTTTAACTAATCACATGTCAATAAAAGAGCTTTAATATTGGCCAGTTGAATGTTTTGAAAAGGTGCGATCGGTCCTAAAACTTTAGTTTTCCAGATTTAAGGAATAACATGTATTTAGGGATCTGTGAAATTTTGTTTGCCGCTCATTTATTTGCAAAAATAGTGCATCTTTTACAAAGTAGGTACTCTTAGCTTTGAATAGATCTCTTCATTCGAAAGAAAACCATAGAAATAAACGCGTTTTGCCAACGAGAAAAGTGTCTATGTGCTTGTTCGATTGCATAAAACTTTGAGAGGGTACAATTCTATTATCGCGCTGCTTTTTCAACCTTTTGACGAGATGACCTTTTCCGCTTTTTCCTTAGACTTTTAGTGAGTTCGATTGCCTAAATATTGGGCGATTTTAACATTATAATTTCCTTGGAAAAGCCTGTGAGCGTTGTACTGGTCTGGCAAGGAATTTTCCGCACTTTTTTCGTTTTTGCTGATTAGTTTTCTTGCATTGAAGTTTCTGTTGTCATTATCGTTAAGAGCAGCTTCTTGTGGTTGTTTTGATATATAACGCATACCCCGCCCCACGTTAAGCCCTGCATAGTCCGTCACCACATACGCCTCCTTGCTACACTGCAGGGCATAATGTGGGGGTCACTGACGAGGAGGCCGAAACACCGGTGTATGGCCTTGGCGTACCAACCTCGTTAAGGCTTTGGACATCCTTCATTTGGAATTATGGAATTATTGTGAATGTTTATTGCGAGGTTTCAAAAACGGTCGATCTTGTGGAAAAACGATTGTTGCTGCTAAACGAGAATCGTTCGAATTCAAGTGCTGCTGATTTGGCACTCAACGATACTCCTATAGCATCAGCAATCCTCTTTACCCTCGGGACAATTCCATCTCGAAACTAATGTCCAAATGTTGTAGGTTAGAATAACCAGAAGAAGCTGCTCTAGATGACAGTAAAGACAGAAACTTAGATGCATGAAAAATAAACAAGAAAAACGAACAAGTGCCAACCCAATAGCAGCGGAAATAAGATCAAATTTCGCACCCGACGTGCACCTTTTTCGGCTTTTATCTCAGTCTTTAAGCGGTCATTCGATGGCCTCAGTTCCGGCGATTTCAGTACTTTAGTTTTTTTTCTGAAACCCTTATCAAAACGCTGTACAGCGAAAACAAGGTCACTTTTGTCTGAGACTCAGCGCTCGATTTAGCGCGGTTATCAGGTCTCGTAGCGCTTCTTGGTTCTGTTATCGGGATGAATCTTTCAGCTCTTCAAGGAAATAACTATTTCACTTTGTCGTCAGATTTCCAGCGATTTTCGACAACTCGAGTCTCAACGATTTCGATTGTTTGTCGACTTTCGCTTGATTTTAGAGAAGACCTCCTTAGAGCATCGAAAAAGCGAAAATAAGATCGCATTTCCAGCGTTACCGAATCCCAGCAATACAGCCATCAATACAGCTTACTTCACTTTGTCTGGTCTACCCCGCAGGTTTCTTCCTTTTTTATTTCACTCAGTGGATCCCAGTACTTCTAACGATCAGTTTTGTTTCGTTATCTTCTTGAGCGATGTAGAATTCTGGCTGAGCACATCACCTTGTAAACCGAGGACTGTGGCATTCCATGTGGCATTCGTTTGCCGGAGAATGTCGGGGCTGGGATCAGACCCACTCTCGCCTTGACGTGCGTCACAACCATAAGATACGGGCCTCCTCCACACACGTGGCCAAAAAAAGGGCACCCGATTGTGGAACTCTGTTTTACCATCGCTTTTACAACGCAATATAAAGAGCCTTTCCAAGGACCAAGCATAGTACTTGAACTGCCGAGATTTAAGCTATGGAATGATCACTCACTACCTGAGGAAAAAAAAAGCGAAAAGGCCTTGTCCTCAAAGGGTAAGAATGCACTCCTGGATCTTTTCCTTTAGAGGGCACGGGATAAAGAAAGGACCCCTTCCGCTGGACAAGGACCTATCACAAGAATGTTACTAATTTTTTGAAAGCTCAAATCTCTGGCTACTGCGCTACAAGTTGCTTTTTCAAAAAGACCTTTTTGTAATGCCGTAGCACTCCAAATAAAATTCCGTTTCACACCGGCTTAGCGTGTTCACTGTTACGCCGTTAGAAGCACAAAAATTATATGGACGTGTAAATGAAATCTTCCATTAGCAAACCTCTGAATTGTATGTAAAATTGCCTTGCAATCATTTTTGAGCCACGCATGTCAGTGGTCTGTCAATGAGCGCTGACTTATAGAGCCCGATACTGGACAACGAGGGCTGACTTTTAGAGCCCGATACTGTGGACTGGAGCACCCACAGAGATTCAGCAAAAGACGAGAAAGGGTAACTGCCCGACTGACGAGATCGCAAGATCGAAACACGTGTATCGGGCTCTATAAGTCAGCCCTCCTTTGACAGACCACTGACATGCGTGGCTCAAAAATAACCACCAGGCATAATGAATTTTGAGCTGTGGTCTTAAGAAAACACTTGAAACGAAAGTTATGATATATTGTATGTAAGTAGTGGAGTATTGTGAGAAAATAGTTGTTGCTGAGAATTTTCACGAAAGGAAGTTGAATTTCGGATTGTACATGATCTTCCGCGTTTTATTCGCGTCTATGTTAATGTGCAAGATGATAATCTATCTTGATCAGCGATCAGAGCGGCTCCGTCAGTGGTGAGTGTCGTGACTCTCGTTGGGTTCGAGATGATTCCACAAGGGCTACTGCTTGCTGTCTTTGCCGTCGCTTCCCTTCTCATGATCACTTCGTTACATCATATCGAAGAAGGCCATGTCGGAGTGTATTTCAGGGTGCGTTCTTTCAGCATTCGACTTTCTTGCCGTTTTATTTGGATTTATAAGGCTTCTTTGTTCAAAACTTGGCCGCTCCTTTTGGAGAGTGGGTAGTTCTCTGATTCTTATGGCGGTATTAAATTCACTCGGCCAAGACCGATCTTCCTTTTAGTTTCAGGATTTCGAAAAGTTACATATGTCAAGTCGTTTCAAAAATCTTGACACTAGAGCAATAAAATATCAAATTTATTGACCAGAGGCGCTTAAAATTGCATGAATTTGGTACCTTGCAATCACATTTGAGCCACGCATGTCAGTGGTCTGTTGAAGGAGGGCTGACTCATAGAGCCCGTACACGTGTTTCGATCTTGCGATCTCGTCAGTCGGACAGTTACCCTTTCTCGTCTTTTGCTAATCTCTGTGGGTGCTCCGGTCCTCACACTAAGAGTTAGTGACGACGAACGTTTTACACTCTATGTCCAGTGAAAAATTCACCTAACACAGAGTGTTGTACACCTGATCGCTCGTGGCTAGTATATTCAATATATCATAAAACCTTTGACATGCGTGGCTCAAATATGATTTGCAAGGCATATTGAAGTTCGAGCTGTGGTCCTAAGAAAACACTCGAACGAAAGTTATGATTTTGATACCGTTCAATTACGCGTTTTCTTGCGAACATTTTGATATACAATTTGCCTATGCTATCCTTCAAGATGGAGCTGTTCTCGAACAAATTCGCTCCGCTACTCATGCACAAATGGCGCATAAGGGAAGAGGCTAGTGAAGGCGGCGAGCAAGCTCAATGGAGATGGGGGGGGGGGGGGAGATGATACTGTCATACATAGAAAGGCGAGTAAGAGTGGTTCGAGAGCTTCCAAAGCTGAGAGAGGACAGTCTGGGGATCAGTCGCGCTTGGGCCGGTCCATAGGAAGCTTCGATAAATCTTGCGGCCGCTTCACTAGCATTTTCTTCTATGCGCCATTCGTGCATGACGTAGCAGACGAATTTGTTCCCATGGAAGCTTCATCTTGGAGCAATTATAGGCAAGTGTAAGCCGTAATGTTTACAAGAAAAGATGCAACTGAACGGTACCAAATCATGCAATTTCAACTACATCGGTTAGTAAATTTCGTGTTTTATTACACTCCATTGCATCGTATCGTGAAAGCATGCCGGAGTGAATTTCAGATGCGTTCCTGCAACAGTGTTTTCCTGCCGTTTTGATCTGCATTTATGAGTTTATTTGTTCAAAATTCAGCTATACCAGTGATGTTGAGTGTTGTGCAAAATTTGATTCGCCAGGACTCGAACCCGCATTTCACAATTCCGGGGACGCGTGCCCTAACACGTTGCACTACCGACGCTGTTTTTGCCACGACTCTTTCTTTGCTGCGGAAAGGGTGAAATGCGGGTTCGAGTCTCGCGTGTAGTAAAAGTTTTATACATCACTCAGCATCATTGGGTGTATTTATAACATCATGCCATCGCTAAAAGCGGTTAGATAAACAAGATTCCATTTGATCATGCAAGGATTGGCTGCTTTTTTGGAGAGGATGGGAGGTGAGGGAGTCTCAAACTCCGCTGGTTAAATCAAATGGATTTCGGCTGAGGCCTGATCCTCTTTCCAGTTCTGTGGTTTCAGAAAGTTTTTTTCATTGCAACAACATATTTAGGGTGGAGCATTGCTTACAAAGGTTAGCGCTCCAGGTTATCACCTAATGGTGCCCTTCGTTACGTCGTACAAAAGTGTTCAGGTGAGCGTAGCATTTTAGTTCGTTTGGAACTTCTGGTTAGGTTTGAGAGCAGCCATTTGTTCCATTATTCTCTATGGAAAAGGATAACTTTTTTTAAAATTACAGTTGTTGTTACTTCTCCCATATCCGGGCCCAGAGGAAAAGAACCGCCAATTACACCGTTGAAATCCTTGAGATTTGAGATTTCGAATGACCATGAAATCTTAAATAAACGTGTATTTCCCAAAGAGCTTAAATTGGGTGCGGATAGGGGAAGAGTACTGAGTTATTTCTCCACGCATTTTTAGTCTTATACTTGAGTGATTTAGGTGACATTACAAACAGATGAAGCGAAAAATGTACCGTGTGGTACGAGTGGAGGTGTTATGATCTATTTTGATCGTATCGAAGTGGTGAACATCCTCAGTGCCAGCAGTGTACGTACGATTTTACGCATTTTTATTTTATCTCAAACATTTTGCAAGCTGTGGAGTGCTGTGTAAAAACGTTTGCGTCAGCCGGGATTCGAACCCAGATCTCACTCTTTCCGGGAGCGTATGCTAACGTTGCACTAGCGACGCTCGTTTTTGCACGTAAATATAGCGTTATAGCGTAAATAAGAGAGCTGTGCAACAACGAGCGTCGGTAGTGGCAACGTTAGCATATGCTTCCGGAAAGAGAGATCCGGGTTCGAATCCGGCTGGACGCAAACCGTTTTTGCACAGCACTCCACATATTGGGTATACTATAACATCATACCACTGCAAGTGGCAGTCAAAATAGAAAGAATTTAGACTGATTTTGCAAGCTGGTTTTACTGATTATCTGTTTATGTTTCAGTTTATGACATTGTAAAGAATTATACTGTGGACTACGATAAGCCACTGATCTTCAATAAAGTTCATCATGAAGTGAACCAATTCTGTTCGAGCCATTCCCTCCAAGAAGTCTATATCGATCTATTCGGTAAGTAGTATTTGTTCAGTAGTGTCCTTGAAGTGTCCTTTCTGCTGGAGTTTTCTCGAGAGTGGCTTTTAGGTCTCAATCTTGATGCTGCGTAAGAATCTTATCTAAAGCTTTACTAGTTTTTCTTCACTTAGTGAGATGTTATACATTTTCCAGATCAAATAGACGAAAATTTGAAGTTGGCTTTACAAGAAGACTTGACGGTGATGGCTCCTGGACTTTTTGTTCAAGCGGTTCGCGTAACGAAGCCGAAGATTCCTGAAGCGATTCGACACAACTACGAACAAATGGAGGCCGAAAAGGTAAGTTTCCGTTCTCATGGCTTGAAATGGTGGTTTTTAGGAGTGGAATAGAGCATTTCAGTGATTTTCCTACTGATTCGGTTTGCTATAACTTCTCATGTTTCAGACGAGGCTTCTGGTAGCTACTCAACATCAAAAGGTCGTTGAAAAAGAAGCAGAAACGGAACGAAAAAAGGCAGTCATACGGTTTGTCGGTCACGTTCTGACTGGTCATAATTTATTATATACATTATACCTGAGATATTCAATCATGTTTTCTTTTCAGAAGCTGAGAAGAAGGCTCAGGTGGCAGCAATAATGCAAAAGCAGACAATTTCCGAAAAAGAAACCCAAAAGAAAATTAGCCAACTCGAAGATGAGAGTCATCTTGGTTCGTTCTAGTCGTTTGTTTTCATAAGTCAGATTCATCAGTCCTCAAAATATAAATGCTTTTATTCTCGACTGTTTTATATAGACCATGATCAAAAGCAGTAACAATCTGATAATTTGAGAACATGATAACATGTTTCAGGCCTTTTATGGGTTTGGTGCGGAGCGGATTACGGCCGCTTTGGCCGTGCCAGACCTCATAAGAGACTCAAAACATGTCGTCTTGTTACCAGATTATCATAATGCTTTTGATTTTCAGCGTCTGAGAAGGCCAAAGCTGACGCTGAGTTCTACAGAGTGCAGAGGGAAGCGGAGGCTAATCGCGTTCTGCTCACTCCGTGAGTTTTACCATTCTAATTCTATGGCGGGTAGTCATTTTTCCTCAAAGGAAAACCTCCAGTTTTTGAAGATGTTTTCATATTTGTGCCATCGTCGTTCGATTTTTTGAAATCCCTCCAGCCATTTTTGGTAGTCCCATTAACGCCCTATTATATTCCCACGAGCTATAGTCTGCAGAAGAGCGAACGAGCCAACTTTAATCTTGAGGCTTACAGTTGTTGACTGTGGGATGAACCAATAAACCTTTTTTTTTCGAAGGCGTCCGAGATTGGAATCTTTGCCGTTATATTTTGTGTTGATTAAAATTGGAGGTTCATACATATGCATGATTAATACAAAAAAAAAAACGCTCAGTTGTCTTAGAGAGAATTGAGTGGTGAGCAAAAACACGCCGTCAGGCGGAATCGAACCCGCGGTTCATCCTATCCGGGGACGCGTGCTCTAACCACTACACCAACCGAGGCACATTTGCCCGACCACTCTTCTTCGACATCTTTATGCAAATGTGCCTCGGTGTGTAGTCGGTTGAAGCCCGCGTCCCCATAGGATGAACGCGGGTTCGATTCCCGCTTGAGGCCGTGTTTTTGCTCACCACTCCAATTCTCGAAGTTATATAAGTAACATCATAACATGCGAAATAAGCATAGAAATACTAAATTTTAAGTATTAGTATTAGTCATTTCATTACATCAAGGATCAGAATACGCAGATCATGATAACACGGAACCAATGCGCAAGTTTGCAAACCAGCTTAAATTCACTTTTAAATAGTTCTTTGGAAATTGTCGTCCAACAACAGAAAATATATCTCGGGGTTGATTTTTACAACACTCTTCAAAAGAAATGCGAAAAAAGTTGGATATGCGCTGTTAACCCTTATTATCTAACTTACTGCATCGAAAAGTAGATGCGACATGTTAGATAACTGAAGCATTTCCTTCCGTGCCGATAACAGTGCGTTATGGATGAGCCTTCCAATAGTCATTGCCACCAGAAAACCGTCATAAAGCGTTTGTGGTCAAGGATTCGAACCAGAAACCTTCTTCTCGAACCCGGCATCGTTAACTACTTGGCACGACTGAGGTGCTCGCCGCGCGACGAGGCGGAGTTTAGTGCCGTGGGCCTGTCGGTACCCAAAGTGTTAATCTTCACTGTAAATGCTATAGAAGCTGAATTTGCGACAACTTGAAGACATCTATCTCCAAGAGCGCTCGAGCTAGGTACACCCGACGTGGAATCGCACGGGCGACAGGCAACCGTGAGCACATGCCGAAATTTTGCGAAAACACAGCAGGAAAGACGGGCAAAAGGAAAATTGTGAGGAGGAAAGAGCTGAAACTATGGTCTGACGCTGCAGAGAGACTGAGAAGAGCTTTGTGTAATGCCCACGAAAAATGAGTGCACTCGGCGATGTAGACGGAACAGTTGCAGCTTCCACAAGGGCAATGAAGAAAACCTTCCACAATCACAACTCGGATCTTGTCCAGTAACAACATCCTGCTGATCTCACGTGAAACTACAAATGAATGGATGTGTTGTCCCACGGATTTTTGTTTTTCTAATCCGACATGCTTTTTCCATCGGCAAAGAATCTCACAGCTCCTGCGCCAGACAGGATAAACTGGAATATTTGAGGAACCACCAGCACTAACACTGACTTGGCTCTTCAAGCAGTGTCTGTCAGATTTTCAAACGGTCCATCCAGTGCAAAGCCACAAAGACTGTGTTATCGTTCAGTAAAGGAGACCTTAATTGTACGCGTGGATGAAAATGAAGGCGCGCGAACCCGATGTAAAACATGATTTGATTTTGTGTTTTTGCAGCGTTACAAAAGAGTGCTTTGGAAAATCGGCAAACGTAGGGCTGTAGCCAGAGATTCAAGCTTTCGATTGATTACTCAACACTCCTATGAAAAATTTCTGTGCAGCCACATCATTTCGGATCAATCCTCTTAGTTGGTTTGCAACTGTAATCAGCAAATAATGCACTATTCAGGCAGTATTTGGAGCTGAAACGACTTGAAGCTATTGCCAAAAAGTAACCCCACGATCTTCTACGGACAGGATAATCCCTCAGTAGTGTGTCCTTAACAGGCTGGAGATTTAGCAGCAGCTACATAACAAAAGCTGAGGAAGTTTTGCCTGCAAGATTGCCATGTTTTTTTTTTTTTTTTTCCCACGCAACTCTTTGTTTTTCCTTTTCCCTTCGAATTTGCATGTTGTTTGTCAAGCACTGTGTGTCTTTTCTGACAATAGTCAACGTATTTGTTTTGATCGATTGTTTTAAAATTATAACGTGATGTTAAGTCCAAATATCTCGTCGTTATTTCACAAATGACCAATTTCATCAATAGCGTGGTTACCCTGAATTTTTACCACTCCCGGATCACGCGAAGGGACTACGAATTATTTGAGTTCTCATGATCAAAAAACCAGAGATTGTTAAGAGACGCCTTGAGTCCGCAATAGATGTTGGTTCTCGTTTTCTTCTCCAAAAGTTAAGTTGGCAAAAAGGGTTGATCTTGCACGCACGAGTGTAATGCAAGACGGAAGATGGAGAGAAGAAAAACACGGGAAACCAGATACATTCAGAAAATATTGCTCCGATTAAGAGGAAGTTTCTTCTTCCAAAAAGGCTAGCACAACTGAAAAACTGGGCTTTGCAATCTAGTTATAATAATGGTTGAGGGCGATATATACTTCTTCCTGAAAATACATGTCATACCATTCGTTACGAGTGTTTTCTCAACACCCACGCTTCACATTCAAAGTATGCCTGATCTTATTATTGAGGGAGCCATTGCATGCTGATTGTGTAATGGGTATACTTATGAACATATATCCGTGGTTTGACGGCAGCCTACGGCCCTCGTCAGTTGCGCGCGGGGTCGGCCATGTTCGGTCCTTGAAGTCAATCCCTTTTTTTCCAGATTCACAAAGAAGTACCCAGGCATCTTCAACTAACGCAAATAGTGCAATTTCTGGTACATGAATCGATTCCAACGCAATGAATTTTTATACAGGGAGTACATTGAACGAAAAGCCTTGAAAATATTAAACAAAACATAATGTTTAAGCTGTGATGAGACAAAGAACAAACGGAAGTTGACTCGATGAACGTTAGGATCCGTGGATGCCCTGGGGGTTTTGCCTCGAAGTGGAAAGCTGCTGGCGTTACACTGGGGACATCGCCTATATTCCGGCCTCTGAGACAATAGTCCCTAGGTACGGTATCCGGGACAGCAAGGGGAGTGTTTGGTTTGTATGGTAAGGACGATAATATTTAATGTTCCGGACACAGTTTTGAACTACAGCTATAAACAAAGCCAAATGTATCAACACGAGAAGTGACTGAAAATGCAGTAACCTGTGGTGTCGCTTCAAATTGCGGCAAAATCACCCAGCGAACATTTTGGTAATGCTAAAAATACCGTGCCTAAACCATCGCTTCACAGCATGGAGCGATTGCCCCTGGGAACAAAATGCGCGTTGGGTGCTCATGAGACGAATGGCTGGGTAGGGTAAATGCAAGTGAGGGGGCGCGCAAGACATAATGGTGGCTTTCTGTGGACGGGCCGGGAGCGCAAAAACACTGCATCCTATCAGACTGTTCTCGCCCTCCGGCTTTTTCCCTTCGCCGAACCACTTTCCATAGGCGCCTTCTCTGCACCGTAATCACCGCCCGCCCCAAGCGTCCCCTTAATCTTTGCGCAACGCCCCCGCCATCACTTCTAACGCCATTATTCTTCCGCGCGCCTGAGTACTAGGCGAAATGTAGTTTCCCACGACGAGCTCTCTGGTCTTAAGAAAGCAAGTATAGGCATAGGTATATACCACAAAACGCAGAGAAAAATGTAATGTCCAATTACACAATTTCCACTTACTTTCTGGATAAAA
>JAHQIW010000176.1:0-77492 GCA_019055375.1 Parelaphostrongylus tenuis | reverse complement strand
TCCTTGACATAAAGCCTCAACTCTGTAACATAAATAACAAATTAGTCGCGGGCTCGCGGCTATAAGTAAAAGGCTACCTTCAGCGTCAGAACAAAAACCGCAGTACTAAATTTAGAAACAACAGCAGGTGACCGAGAAAAAAGACTGGTCTAGATCCGTCACGGGCTGTCACAAGAGAATAAACCAGCGGAGTGAGACTACGCAGGAGCTCATCCCGTCAACAACGAAGCATCCAAAGAATTTGTGGGTGAGCACACATCGGTAGTAAACTTAGTTTATTTACAAGAATCCTGCAGCTACGGTGAACTCATAGTCGAGAAAAGAGTGGTAACAGAGCAGTGGACTTAGCATCCTTGTCAATACTTAAAGCGTCATAATACTGCTAGAACCTTAAAATAAAAGTGAAATTCTCTCAAGATTGTTGCTGTAAACAGTTTACGTTGCTGAGATGATCGTCTTCTGATTGGCATACTTCTATATCATCATTGTTTGTTCATGCCACGAGTACGACTGAAAGTGTATAAGGTACTATTTCGCACTCATTTTGATGTTTTTATGAAAACGATGATCGACACTGAAATCTAGTCTATCTACCCCTCATATCTGCTGCTTTCCTCTCACCATTTAAAGAGCCAGCTCGACTAATCGCATCATGGCCTTTTCTTGTATAAGACGGATCAATCATCTCTGACGATATGATAAGAGAGTTCTCAAACGGAAAAAAAATCTATACACGGATTGTCACACAGTCGGTTAATAATGCAAGAGATAAAAATCTAGGATTTTATAATGGACCGTCAACACGAAAGTCAAGGGAGAATGGATACGTAGAATGCTTCCAAAAAGCCTCCTTTCGGTACTGCCTATTTTAGACTGGCTCAAAATGATATTAATCTGATAGGATATAACATGTTTTGAGCTGTTAGATTAGTGCTATACAAGCGATCGTTTCGTCCTATTGGTAACTCATCATATAGCCCTTCCCTCGTTCAACTGATCTCCTGCAGCTAAATCCTGTATAATAGAGTTGAGGAATTGACGCCGAGTACAAAATCACCGCAGTCAGATGATGGAATTACCTGACATTACCATATTATCAGAATATGTCATTTTGAGAGGTCTATAAAAGAGCGGTCGAAATGAGAGGTATGATTCTTTGTAAAAGCTACAAGCGCGACTGCCGGTCACCACAGTGTCAGGATATCCATTATCTGACTTGGGAAGATTCTTTTACTCGGCGTCGATTCCTCTATAGAGGATTGTTAGCCTTAGAGGATTGGCTGAACCAAGGAGGGTGCTACTGATGAGTCCTAATAGGACGAAACAGGCGCTGTGTTATCACTAGACCTAATAGCTCAAAACATGTTATATCTTCCAAAATAGAATTAAATGTCAAACAAATACCCAAGGCACCATTGATGATCTCGCAGACCAGCATCTGTTATGAGGAGGGTATCTAGTAAAATCCATTCAATGAATTGATTGTGAATCGATATAGAGCGTAAATTTGACAGAGTAAAATGCATGCAAAAATAAGACGAAATTCAAGTTGATTACATAAAGAGTAACGAAGAGTGAGGAGAATGATTGTACTTTTATTAGCATCAGCGAAGAGGTGTGAATAATTCACATTTTAACGATTGCATTTCGTAATGTAGTTATTTATTGCTAAAGCAAGCGGAGCTCTTAAACCCCGACTTTTCCTGTTTTAATAGATCCTCTCACTAAATTTTGGCATTAGAGCAATAAACACTAAATTTATAACCAGAAATAAATAAAAACTGCTTAGCAGCACTCTTCAATGTATGCGCCAACAGCCTGAACACATCTCTGTCATCTCTCATGGAACGAGTCAATACCGCGCTCATAGAACCGTCATCCTTGGATTCCAAGCAAGTTGCCAATCCTTGACGCATGTAATTGATGTTTCGGAACTTTTCCTGTACGGGAAATTTAGCGAGCGGAAGAGGTGATAGTCAGACGCCGACAAGTGAGGACTGTACGGCATATGATCGAGCAACTCCTAGTCCAGTTCGTTCAAGCTCCTGTATGCAAATTTGGTAAAAAGCAGCCTTGCGCTGTTTTGAAGCAGGATGAGATTGCGACAAAGTCCACGTTGAGAGGGCTCGATCACTGCGGCGCAGGTGCTCACAGTAGCACTTCACGTTGATCATCTCTCCGGCTTGCAGGAAATTCCACTGAACGGTTTGGTTCGGTCACCAAAAGATGATGAGCATAACCCCAATTAGTGCTCGTGAAGCAGCAAATTACGAGCAAGACTTCGTTGAGCGCCGTAATGCCGCAAGTATGGAGGAATGTGGTACCAAAAAAAAAGGCTTCAAAAGTTCTGCGCAAAGCTGTATTGATTTGTTGCCTAAGAAATGGCAGAAATATGTTCAGGCTGACGGCACATACTTTAATAGTGTTGTTAAGGATTTTTAACACTTTTGGTTGAAAATTTTTGTGTTTATTGCTTTAGTGCCAAAACTTCTTAGAAGGCCTGAAATGTCATCGCTGATTTGTGGGCTTCCGTTCGTTCAAGTAAGACGAAGAGCATTATCGACAAAATGTTCTTTACATGATCTTGACTAGAGACAAAGACCGGTAGCTTTCTGGTCTTGGCCTTAAAGAGGCATGCTTTAGGACGCGCTCTCAAATTTGAAACGTCACATTATTTCTGGTTTAGATGGACACCGTGAAAGTAAACACTGATTCACATTACATCCAATTCATCCTAGCGATGATAATCACGTGGGGAAATAGTGGTGTGGGAAAAAGTGTCACCTTACAAAAATCCTTTGTGGGTCTGGTACATAGTCATTCTCACGGCATAATATGAGACTACATTCATGAACTAATGAAAAGGAGTCCATGTGGACGACAATGAGGAGTTAAAGAAAGAACCGTTCGGGAGTGACTCTCACAGCAGAAAGTAATGTGAACACTGCAGAATCAGAGTTAGAGAAAGTAGATGTTTGTGAGCATGAGGTGGTTATGTAGCTTATGCTTTTTACCGAAGGCCTAAGCGGCGCCGCGTAATATAATAGTACCCATTTCTTCCTAAAAAATGGTGAAATGCGAAAGATTGAGCAGTTATTTCTTAAAGATACTTACTTGAATACTCAAACGGTCTACCAGTTGTAGTAGACCCCAGAACATATTCCATCCGTTTTTTTGTCTCGCGACGGTCGTCCATGGTGGTGGTTTAATTGGGCATGTCGGCTTGTGCGGGTCTCATACCGTGGCTTGTAGAAATATCAGCAGCTGCAAGTACAGCTGATCAATTCTTTTTACGAAGACACCCGTCCAGCGTGAAGGTGGACGTCCTAGAGGGACGCATAGATTGTCGTGGAATCCATTGTACACTTCGTTTCGTCCATCTGTCAGCCTTACTATGTGACCGACTCATCTGTTTATGGCTATAGATATAAGTCCTCTGGATTAAGATGATGGGATAGACTTCGAGTTCTGAGCTACTCAAGCCGGCTACATGTTGTGTGCGCCGACTAAATTTCAGAACACATCGTTCGACCGCTCTGTGAGTTGTTCGTAGCAGTCTTGACATGGTCGAAGTATCAGCCCACGTGTCTGCTGCATAGCAGAGCGCTGGGGACCGTTGAGTGTAAAAGGTGAGCACTGAGTTTGAGTCACTGAGATGGTCGGTGGCTTCTTTGAGAGGCCCAGTGTGGCCTATGCTGTTCTCTTCCGTTTATCTACTTCATCATATATGTTATTTTCCATGTCATTGAACGCTCAGGGCATGCTCTAGGAGGTAGTTTCTGCAATCACAGAAACCATCCGCTCCGAATTGTTTACCACTGCACCACTGGTTTTCGCATGAGTTGGGCGTTCACTTAACTTATGCATAGTCCAAAAATATGCAAAGAAATTTACTAAATGGACCAATGAAAAAGTGTCTCTATAGAATGTTTTCTTTCTAGGTACCACACGATGAAGCATCACAATCATTGCTGAAAATTTCTGGAATGCTTGGGAATGAAGGTGTTGATAAGACACAGAAGGCAAGCCAATTCCGATGTTGCATAGTCCAATCTAGAGCAGTAATCAAGTTACTATAACTACCATCTCAGAGAATCAACAATTAGGTTTCATTTAGAATTCACTTTATTTGACTGCCTATTGCGGTGATATGATGATCCAATAAACCCAAGAATATAGAGTGGTGTGCCAGAAACATTTGCGTCAGCTGGGATTCGAACCCAGATTTCATCCTATTCGGGAGGGTGTGGTGAACCATTGCACTACCGACGCCCGTTTTGATACCACTCTTTCCACGTTACAACGCGTTAGCTGTCAAACACCGTCTACGGTTTGGCGTGAGCAGTCACTATTGACATTGAAGACACATATGCTGACAGATATTGGGTTTCAATAATCAATCAGAATTCATTTATTTGACCGCCTTTTGCGGTGGTAGATGTTACAATAGACCCAATAATGTAGAGTGGTTTATGATGTTATGGGTTTATTACGTTACAATAAACTCAATAAGAGTGGGTTTATGATGTTACAATAAACAAAATAATGTCGGAGTGGGATTATTAGGTTGTTTGTAGCATCATACCATTGCAAATGGTTGTCAAATCAAAAGAATTGTGATTGATTATTGAAACCCAATGTCCGTCAGCATAAGTGGGTTCAATGTCAAGAATGACTGCCCACGCCAGACCGTAGACGGTTGGCTGTTGACAGCTATCGCGTTGATGAGAAGAAAGAGTGGTGTCAAAACGGGGCGTCGGTTGTGCAACGGTTCACCACGCGCCTCGGGATAGGGTGAAATCTGGGTTCGAATCCCAGCTGACGCAAATGTTTTTGCACACCATGCTATATTATTAAGTTTCATCTTTTCTCTCAAAAGTTACTTCATGACAAGAATGAGTTGGATATGGTCTTCTAGTGAAGATCTTCAGCTTCAAGCACAAAATTGCACTTTCGTTAACTAATGGGTGATCATGAGGGAGAAGAAGCGCAACGAGCACTGCCTCACTAGCAAGCCTTTACATAGAGTCCTTGGAACTTTCTAGAAATGTTACCGTTTAAAAACAATCAAAAAGTTGCCAAAACATGAGCACAATTTGGAACCTCAGAGAGGTTTCCAACGTGCGATTAACCTTATCGGCGCTCACATGGTATCCACCACACCAACCGCTTCTTCAACACAAGAAATCTCCTTTTGTAGCGACGTCAAAAAAAGGCTTTTCCGAAAAACCGACGACTTGTGGCTGTAGTCTGAAGTCTGAGCTTTCGAATAATCGCTAACACTTCTATGGAAAATTTCCTCTCTAGCGAATGAGATCGGTTTTTCATTCGTTCTCTCATGGCCAAATAGTACTGGATTGGATTTACCAAGATTACTATTTTCGAATGGTTATCAAAAATCTAGAAGAAAAGCTGTGTGCAGCGGAAACTGCCCGATTGTGAAACTTAATTCTATTGTTACTGCTGAGGAGCAAAAAAAGTTTCCCTCAGAAACAACTACACCGTTGAAATTCTTGAGTTTTTAAGCCATTAAAAAATTACGAAAACTAAAGAAAAGCAAGCTACTTCTTCACACAAGGCTGAAATTGGGTGCAGAGGGGAGAAGAGTAACGAAACAATGTAAGAAGAATCACGGGATTGATGCCAAACTTATCTAGGGCTGTGGGTTTTGCACCAAATTTTTGCATCTTTGTGGATGTATTCCAACGTAGTTTAACAAATATTATGGCAAGGGTTACGACATTGTGATGATCAGATATTGTTATGTTATTTGTTATTTCAATATGGGTACGAACGGTGTATTATGAGTTTTCTCAATTTTCCTTTTCCGTGATCCTCATGGAAGTGGAGCGTAAAGATTAATAGGCTCAAATCATTAGCAATTCCGCAGATTAAAACTTTTGTAAAAGTTACATTTCAATAATTATTCAGGAGGAATGGCCACAGACTGGCGCTGGGGAACACGGAGTATTGCCCAGCAGAGAGGATATGACTCAAACCGATAATGAAATGGAGGATAAGACACTGCTCTCAGATGTAAACTAATTGGCTGGTTCTACTAACCATGAGCAAAAAACAATTTATCAGCAGAAAGATGACTGCAAAACTTCTAAAATTTAACCCATCAAAAATCTTACTTTGATATCATAATGGTGTGGGGTAATCAAATCTTGGCAAACTCAAAAAAGTGAAAATTTTTCAGATGTGTCAAAACTCAGCAGTCTTGATTATTCGAAAGCAAGAACGGCATCATTCTGATTGCATGTCTCTATATTTCACCAAAATGAATTGAGCATATTTTGTTCGTAGAAATTTCATATAGCTCATTAAGAATATTGAGTAGGAGCGCTCTAATTGTACGAAGCTGCTTATGACTGCACTTGCTTGAGCTGAGCTGAAAATTTTTTTCTAGTCAGTGAAAATGGGGAAAGCAGTCTTTTATAATTTTTACGACAAACATCTCAATAAGCTCCGTTAACGTGTTATTTGACCTATCACGCTAATCTTTCTTGGAGAAGTGTTTACTCACATATTTGCTTTTCGTCCTATCCCCTATTGTTCCTATTCAGGAGAGCTCGAGTGTTTATGATGCTTTTCCAAGCCCCTAGCTTTAGTTCAGACTGTTATTTTTTCCGCTCTGACATCTTCTTTCATTGCCCTTCTGCTGTAATTTTCAAGTTCGTATGTAATTTGACTATTGTCTGTGACTTGTGCGATTTTACATCAGCGTACGGCCCGAGCGTTTCTGAAGAACAACGTCCCTTCGTAACTTCAAAACTCTCAACATCTACAGCGATAGCGTGTAGATATTGAAAAGCGAGTCGTCTTCCTCGTCCATATTGCCAATAATTGCGTCTCCACAGGAACCGACCAATGATGTCTGAGTTAATTTCCGGTGGCTCTGGAGTTTCGACTCTTCAGCTATGCGATTTTCTCTCCTTTTAGCAAAAAAAAAAGGCCTCTCATGTGAGGGCGACGATGGTCTGGTCACGTGTAAAATTTCGAAACAACAATGATGTTGGTTTAGAACAATCTTCTACTTAGATGCGGTTTATTTTGTTAATGCACTTTCCACCAGGAGACTCCCACATCTATTGTTCGTGGTAATGCTTATAAATTTCTGAGTTACCATAGAAGGTTTTGGTTAACATAATGAGCTCGGACAACAGCGCGCTCTATTCGTTCTTTTAAATTGCAAGTCCCGCTCTGTCAAATCATCTTCTTAGTTCAATTTTGGAGTAAAAATGATCTTGAGTAGAAAGTAGAACCTCCTCCAGTTCGACTACGTCTTCATTAGAGCTTGATGTCGATGCGTAAACGGCGGTATCATCGGATCTGGTGAGTATCTAAATCTCTTCAAACGTAAGCGTCCGATTCGATGACGGTCATTCGAAAGAAGGATACACACTCCGAACTTGTGTTCATGAGGGCGTCAACACTACCCGACTCATCCACTGCTGCATGATTCAAGAAATTGCCCTTCATCGGCATCATAGACTGCGTATCTTGGGAGCGTCTTCACGTCTCAGTCATTCCGGCATTCACACATCTTTCTAACTGCTGTCAGATCAAACCTTCAACGGAGAATTTGGAAACAAGTAAACAAGCACTATAGGTATGACACATTCGCCGTATCCGCGATTAGGCTGACTAGAATGGTCTTCGGAATTTGATAATTTTTTCATACTCTTTCCTCCTGATGCTAGGCTATAGAAGAGTTTTTCGTAATAAGGGAAGAGAGTTCCACTTGCCTCAATGTGTGACGACTTTGCTAAATTAGTTTCCAAGTCTCGGCACTGCTTCTAGTATTTCTCATTAATGCTCACCTCTCCTTTTCAAAGATATATGTACCTTACTTCATAGAGACAATCCCAATCCCTTTCCATGCACTTCCCAGTCACTTGGCTGCGGCTTTTTCACCGCACTGATATTTAAAATACAGTCTGCACAGCAAAGACATACAAATATGTGCATGCATAACATGCCTATATGATATGATTCCTTTCAGGTATTAACCAAGTCGGCGTAACGTAAACAGCGCGTCCATCCTGTGAATCACTTTCGTTTCAAGGAATCACAAAATAGCTTGTGGTTTGCTCAGATATGCTCATTGATTGTCACAGCTCTTCTTGAGCAAATGGTCTGAAATGCTTGCGTAGTCGCGAATCGCCCCATTTGCAGTTTCGGCCTCTTTGTTAAGTGTGCTTTGCCGAACGAGGAGGAGATATTGTCGGCTTTGATACAAGCGCATTTATGCAGGCATGGATGAGCGTGGTTGCGTGCGCATAAAAGGTATGAATGACTAAGTTAGAAGTAGCAGGAAAAGTACGATAGTCCTTGAATTTAGTCTGAAGGGGAGTGAATGCTCTCTCTTGATCATGTCACCTTTGCCGTTAGGAGTGGAATAGTTTCATAAGCGATCAGTTCTGGAGTGATTACTGCGAGGTTTATTCGTTGATGTTGGAGAGTACATAATTTGACTATTTTTCGTGAATTGTAATTTCCTTAGTGCAACTAAGTATTTACTGGTCTCACTTGTCTTCATTTGCGCTTACTGCGTCTTCACGATGCACCAGTTCGGACTAGGTTTCTTTTATTAATGGCCCAGTTTGTTACAGAATGAATCTAATGTGGCAGTTATAGAGTTATTTGTTGTACGGCACTTAAACGAGGACTTGAGTATCGATTTTTTTATAGCATGTTTGATCGTTCAATCGTGTTTGATTGGTAAATCAATTCGGCTGTAATCATAACGGTCTGTCATCTTTTCTTTTTGACACATTCCGTAACGTCCATGCACGATTGAACATCCCTTTATGCATGCGAATCTGTTCGCTTCTTTAAAAGGCCTAAAATTATTTTTTTCAGCTTCTATAAGTATTAGTTGTGCAACGGCCTCACGAGATCAGTAAGCTATTTTAGGCGATTCCAGACATATGGAGTAAGATAGGTGCCATAAACATCGCGCTCCAATCAAATGAAAAACGGTCGGGTAGAATGCGTTGGTAATATGTTGAATGCTGGCCGACCATGAGGTTTCTGGAAATGCGGGATCGCTAAGATAGAGCATTCATTGGTCAACGGTACAATCTCTCGCTGGCACTTGTGAATCGGAAGGAGTTTTATTGTCCAACGACTCGGGGTTGAAGACAGTCGCGCTTCTTGCGACTGGAGAGTGTACGACGATCTCTGGAAGGCGAAGCAACTAGCCGGATTGCGGTTCAATGAGCTAAGTAAACTAACGTGGCTTTTCATTCTCAATTCACAGCACAGTAGTTTTTCTATCTCCATGGCACGCATAATGGATTGCTAAGATATTGAAAGGGCGTCACGACCTAGAAGCAACTGTATAGAAAGTTTCGCTGTTAAGGAAACGCCACTTTCTGCACCATGTTTTGATTTATTGACTGATTGGTCCATAAATTTGCTCGGAAAAAATGCAGCATCACACATTGTTTGCGCACTTTTGAAATCTACATGTCATCCAGAATCTGTTTGTCGAGCTTCAATTCAAGATTATATAAACTTTTGAAGCAAAGATGACCAGTTTTGGAAGCTTGAGTTTATTCCGCACAGATCTCATTTCAGATCTAGCTTTGTGGTCTTCAAGCTGAAACTATTTAATGTTTTCTTTGTTTTTAATTAAATTTGTATCATATAAGTACTAGTGTAGTATCACTTCTCTGCTAATCCAGAAAATAAGCAACCATTTCTACTCCTGATCTGATTTTTTAAATATTTTAGCCATTTTCCAATCCTGATTCAATTGTAGAATCTAGAAAGTTCGGTATTTTCTAGAATCCTAAACCATGCAGAAGGGAAATGAAGCAATGTTTGAAAATTAATTTTTACTCAAATTGCAGCTTTTTTATTAACAGATGTCATCTCTTTGATTCAATTAATATCAGCATTTGTGAGGAATCTGTCTCATTCATTTTAGACGATTGGACGAAGAATGAAATTGAACTCAAGGGATTTCATTGAGAAGAGCACACCTCCTTCTAGTATACGTGATGATGTGCACGAAATTTTCAAAACCTCCACAACTTCAAATAATGTGAGAAACACAGAAGTTTCAAATCTATTTCTCTGTAGCAAATCAAAATAAAAAACAAGGAGGCGACAAAAATAATATACCTAAGAGAACTGAGTAGCGAGCAAAAACATAACCTTAGATGGGAGTCAAACCCGCATTTCATCCCATCCGAGGACACGTGCTCTATTACTACACCACCGAGCATATTTGCAGGACTACTCACTTTTAAAATCTCTACGTTATCTATCAAGCACCAACTTTCAACAGGTTTGGTCGGGTATACGATTTCGCTTGAAAAATTATTAATACTTGAAATTTCTAATAGTTTTACTGCTTTTTTCGCAGCGTTATTTTTCGCGTGCTGGGCCTATCGGATCGTGTGTCATAGGACTGCAATACAAATGTGAATTGAAATCAATATGTACGGTCCATAAGCCTTTGAAAGAAGAGCGTCCTTTAGGCTTCTTAAAGTTATCGCTTTGTCTACTTTCGGTATCTCTCTAATCCCCACGTGATGCCTATGTTTTTCTGTTTTGAAATTCCATGTTCCTGGACATCTTATACCATATCATCTCTTGAACGCGGCCAAAAAACTTTTCATGTAACCATGGTGCTATTAGCTTTCTACACGGTTTTTTTGTGATAGTTGGGGAGCACTTCTTTGCCTTTTCATGTTTTCTATAACCACTCATTCAATACACTATCTAAAAACGGCTTCCTCTAAACACAACAGATCCAGAAATATAATCAAGAAAACCAGCTTAAGATGTGCGTCCTAACTATTCGGATGACTGCAAAAATTCTGACAAGAAAGCTTTGTGTGGCGAACTAGGCCAAAAGAACGACTGTGTGCATTAAGGTTGAGACGTGCAGCGTGAAACGTGTAGCAGCGAGAATGTCGAGCTCAAAGAGCAAGGTCGTGAAAAGGCTGAAAAGAAACTGGTAAAGTTCCAACAAAAGAAACTACAATATCTTGTGGAAAGACCTATATTGACCCATTGTCTCCAAACGTCATAGCTTCTCAGTGAGATCAGTGTCGATGTGGCACTCAGTATTCAATAACGGCGCTTGTCGACTGGCTTCTTTCTATGATCGCTCCATTTTACCGCCCATAAAATCAAGAAAGTACCTTGAAGAGCTTATGCGGCTTCACGATCTGAACTCGAAGAGCTGCAATTGTCGTACCCCGATCTGTATATTGATGGCTATTGCTAAATGGGTTAGGCAATCTTCCGTGCTTTTTACACACCGATAACCAGCCAAAATAGGAATGCGAGGAGTAGAGCAGCATTTCTTTCGTTAACCAGTTCATGAGCAGTATTAGAATTTTGCCATCGTAACCTTTAGCACTTTTCTAAACACTGCATCACATAGTGGTACACTAGTCTGAGCGCTATAAAGCGACGGAGGCGTTTCCATCTACTTCAGTGAGTTTCAGGATGGTGCCTTTATGCGAGTCAGGAGGAACCACCAAGACATTATCGAATTTTATTGATGTTGCCATCTTCGAGAGCAATGCTCAATCCATGACACTTGTGCATCAAGATCTAACACAAAAGCCACAATCTATCCTACCAAACATGCTGAATTTCAAAAGGCACATCATAATCGAAACGCAAGCGAAGTGGTTAGAGATACCCTACGATGCATGCATGATCGTTAGATCGACTCTTTACCAGGTCCACCTAATCGTTATATTAGTACCAAAATTAGCTGGGAAGACTTCTCGGTGTCATAAAGGTTTACTGCTTATGTTAGGTATGTAGGAACGCTTTAGTAGAGATATCACAAATGCTCACATTGGATAAACTCTGTTAGCAATCACAGACGGTTGTGAGGAGTCAAAGATCCAAGTACGACGTGCGTTATCAACGAAACAAAGATACTTTTTAGGATGCGATGACCAAGTTATTCAATTTGTGTGTCTTCTGATAGCATGTGATCTTATAGAGCCACACTCTAATTCCAAATATTACCTGATAACATATTTTGAGTCTTTATTGAAGTCTATTATGGCACTTATACAAATCACGACAAGTGCTTCGGCATGGGCTAAAACCGAAATGCACCGTGTAATTGACAACGCTGTAATGCTGAAGCACGTGGCTTGCTATATAAATGCCATGATAGACCTTTTGAGAGTCTCAAAACATATTATCGGATTACATTGTTTCAGACGAGGTCTCGAAGAGCACTCGAAGAGAACCATAGGTTTCGAAGACTTATTGTTTCAACGGATAGCTTCGATAATTCATAATGGTCAACGTTGTTGCAACAAAGGTATTTGTTCGACAGTTGGCCATAAAATCTCGTCAAACAATTGATAATGACACTTATAATTTCTTGATTTACAAAAGCATGAGCAGAGAATTAAAAAACGCTAAACATACATCGAGGAAGACCGATATTAAGCATTGTAGGATGCATATTAGTTCTCCAACTAATTTCGGAACTCGATCCAGGAAATAAAAATTTTCCCGACAAGAACAAATTTTTCTACTACCTATTTTGTGCAAAATTTTCTTGCGCATCGTTTGGTATATTTTTGCTCATACTTATGAATCTTCCTAAAGAGCCAGCGTCGTCCAAATCAGTGACTTGTCACCAGGTCAGCAAGGAACACCAACACCGAGACCAAATTTATTTGCTCCAAAGGCAATGTTGATCATTTTCTGGGACCAAAATGGCCGATTCATTTGGCTTTTGTTGCAAGCCGGTCAGACCATTAACGCTGACGATATTGTCCAGCAACTGGACGGTTGTAATCAAGCAATACCACATCACGCCGTCGTCAAGTCATTTCGCTTCAAAGCAATGCAAAGTCACACGTTGCCAAGGGAACAAGGACGAAGTTGACCGATCCGAGCTGGAGCACTTGGATCATCTGCCGTATTCGCCAGACGTATGTGTCCGCCCTATTTCCCTCTCTTCAGGTCACTGGAGCCCTGGTTTGATAAGAAGAAGTTCCGAGACATGAATCATTTGCGTCGAGATTTGCATAATTGGTTTGCATCAAAAAATAATGAGTTTTTGAGCGTAGAATTGATTTGTTGCTGGAGTGTTGGCAGAATTGCATCCAAGCAGACGGAGAATACTTCAATTAATGTTGTTTGATATCTTCGACTACTCGGAAAATGAATTTCTGAATTTTGGATCAAGTTCGCAAACTTAGTTGAAGACCTAATTTTTTGAATGTAGAATAAACTGCATGGCCTATCGATGTATCAAGTAGAGTCTTCAAACTTTCAGGCAAGTTTAACACCAGATCACGATCCCACATAGGTGATGTCACGCCTAGGCGCGAAAGCGCGCGTGAACCATGGATTAGTTGCGTGATGCAGAGCACCTCTAATCACTGCGCTGATCTGACTGCCTACTTTGTCTCAATAGAATCCTTCACTGTCTATCCAAAGAGCGTGTGCATATCATGAAGAGAAATTATGAACTTTTGAATTTTTAATTGATCAAAACAACTTAACGAGCAATCGTTTTCTAGCCGAATCGGGAAACACACCAAATTCCAAAACGCCTTCTAAGCTGTCGCCAAAAACATGTTGTACACACTCGATAAGTAGGTGGAGTTTGTACTATAAAGTTGTTTACTACATAAAAGTGATCGACGTTAATAGAAATCTTCTATCGAATAGAATTTGTGGCCAGACTTTTCATCTTCTGGAAAAATCTTCTAATGCATCTAAATTATCAACAGGATGAAATGACCATACGCTTCAGAATGTTTCCATAAAATTCATCGTTATTTACCTAATTTTGCCATTTTCAGGACCCAAAAGGCTTTTAAAAAGGCGGAGACAAAGAGAACGCATAAGAAAAGTGCTGAGGAAATTCCGAGATCATTTGTATTGTACTAACATAAAAGCTAATAAAGGTTTTAGTATTAGCGTTAGAAGTTCATTTCTTTAATTTGGTGCAGAAGTAATAGTGGTTTCGCAACGTGAATTTTCAAATGATTATAACTGAGCACAGTCGCGTATGCGAAGGATGAGGCAAGCTTCCTAGCCCAATTCGTTCAAATTTGAAGCATACGTTGTTCGACGTGTGGCTGTTGGCTAGCTATTCATGAACCGAGATTACTTTTGCACCATCCGTTTTCAGCTCCCAAAATTGCTCCAAGTGGCGAACGACGGCAGAATGGGAGACGCTGACTTTCTCTGCAACACACCGCGTCGTTGAAGAAGATCAGCTCCGATGAATGCTTTTTCCATGACTTGTAATAAGGTTGGTGCAGAAGTATTCTTTGGTTTACGCAATGCTGAAAACCTTCTCATTGACTAAGCTTCTTGAACGACCAGTGCAGTGTGTCTTTGTTAGCTACTCCTAAGCCTAATTTCATTACTGATATTGCGACTTGTCCTACGCTGCTATGCGACCCAAGCCGAACTCGCGGCCTGCAACCGCCATTATTCCGAAATAACATTTTTTCATGATTTGGAATAAATATAAAATAACCAGAAAGTAAAATGCCGCTATCACTAAAACATAGAACTAGAAATGTGGATTAAAACTATATGTAAGATGATATCATTTATCTACGTATTTAATCCATATCAAACGGTAAATTTCAACAATAAGGCGCCATCACATTTGCACTAGCCTAATGGCACCATTGTATTGGACAAGTTGGTTAGACGTAAGTCTGTCGAAAGGTGAAGCTCATAAAAAAAGTGCGTTTTTTTATATAGACATCAGAAAACCACAACTTTCTGCTGCATGACGGTCTCGTCCTCGAATACTGTCGGATCATAAGCCATTTAAAAGCGGGCACTAATGAAGATGACATGAATTCAAAATCCACTGCAGTATCTCTCGTCATCCACGAAGAACGATAACGGTGACATCATGCTGTGAATACAATAATGATCCTATGCTATCAGTAAAAATAACTAAATACTCTAATGGTATCTATAGAGCCAGCTTCCACCACAGGTTATGTTTTCAGTGAATTCATGCTAAGATCACCTTTGCAGATCAAATAATGTAAATATTTGAAGTGGACAAAGCTCATGAAAGCAAAT
This sequence comes from Parelaphostrongylus tenuis, assembly GCA_019055375.1. NCBI lineage: Eukaryota > Metazoa > Nematoda > Chromadorea > Rhabditida > Metastrongylidae > Parelaphostrongylus > Parelaphostrongylus tenuis. The sequence goes on along the minus strand of JAHQIW010000176.1, from coordinate 62,423 downwards.
TTTATCGCCTTACACTTTTCAGGCTCTCGTTCACTCGTAAAAAATGGTTTTCCATTCATAGATATAGTCTCCACTGAGTACTTTAGGACTAACATTAGCACTGACATCACAGAACTCTCTGAACAAATATGAACCTCGAAGTTTGATTTCCGGTATCATCTTGTTATAAAATGTGAGCCACAACTGATTTGTCCTCTTATGATCGTCTAAATAGCACAATTCACATATGGCGCGCTTATGAAAACTTACCTATGGCTCAAAATTTACTTCTAATCAATTGACATGAGCAATAAACACGTTGAACATTTTGTATGACGTAACCAAAGAATTACTCTCGTTCATCTGAAATAAACACGTCTCTTTAGCTTTATTTCCGTCACTGTAACAACTCTGATACGTTATATTAGTTTGCACAGTGGTTGGAGGCGCTCTGCAATACACTTGGTTACCAATGCGATCCCGTGATTCGGGCTCACCACGTCTTTCATCCATCTATGGTCGGCAATTTTGTAGCAGACTTACGAGATTCCGTCTAGCGCGACATGGTGGTCTTCTTCAGTGGATCTTCCTTATGCTTTTAGTTGCCCTTTTACATTTCTTTGCTTGTTGCTCATGTGTCGCACCAAAGCGTTTGTTGGTAATTCCTTCAACTTTAATTCTTCTTTATTTTGAGCAAGAAAAAACCATATTACGTTGATGATTCCGAAACACTCAAATGCAGTGATTTCTAAGACTGACTTCTCTTAATCGTACCAATTGCTCAATAAGTACTTATTTGCTGAGTAAAAACGGGAGTATCAACAACAGAGCTTACTCAAAACTCTTTTCTCAACAACTTTGTTTTTTTTTTTGCTCAAGCTGTAAAGGTGGAGGCCGACTGAGCAGACTGCTTGTCACATTGACCATTCCAGGAATTGAGCAGGGTGAAACCGCCACTATGTCAGCCAATTCTCAATAACTCTTGATATTAGCACCCTCCCCAGCGCTGGAGAAGAAAACAGTAGTTCATTTCAGATTTCTTTTCATATACGCCACTTCGAACTACTTGTTTATATCAAATGCTAAAATCCTCATGGTGTCAATAATTCAATCAATGATTCTTTAAAATAAATCTATCGTCATCCACGATCTTCTGCCAACGATCTGCGATCTACCGGATGTGCTCGAAATCGCCTTTGCTTCGCCTCTGAAGCAAAAAACTTTTGGCATGACTCTTCAATTTGATCAAACGTCTCAAATCGATGTCCAAACAGGAAATGTTCTACTGAGCGGAAACGGACCATATGCGAGCGGCTCAGCATCTGTACTGTGGGGTGGGTGCGGTATGACCTTGACTCCCCCCTTCCCTTCATTTCATCAAAATTTCCTTCGTTCTCCTTGCGGTGTGACGTTCAGTACTGTCCTGCTGAAACAACGCGCGCTTTAGACGAATAAATGTCGAGTACTTTTCCTTTTTTTATGAAATGGATTTTCTTGTGCAATCATTCCTGAGATATTCTTATGGATTTACAAGGAGCAATACTCTTTGAAACAAACATTAAATTCGATTTTTTTGCTGATGTGGTGAAGCTTTTTCCTCAACCTAGTCATAAAGACACTAGCTTGCTAGACATAATGCTCTTCATTATTCTCCGGAACATTCATTCTTCCGTATAGTAAACGATGATCGACGAGCGATATCTTAATGACGATATCTCGTAATTAGTGGAAATGTGTTAGTTCGTTCTATTCTGTCCTTCAATGTAAGATAATCGTGACATCGCATATACACAGTACGCAAAAAGTTCTGATAACTTTGTATTGCGTTAATTTTAGCATTAATATTAATGCTGGTAATTTTGATAAATTCCTGCTTAATTTTGGTTCAGAATCTGTATTATTTAGTTGCCTATTTTCAGGTGTCCTCAAGTTATGTATCGTAAAAATCAACGTATCACAGTAGCTGAGTTGCACAAGGTAGAAATGAAAATCATTAACATCGCTAAAATAGACTGATTGAAATATACTGGAAGGGCTAAGGAATGTCGTCAGATAGGTCGCACAACCACCTCGTCTACTCCGGAAAACATTTCGATGATGCCGTGGATAAGTAAGTACACTGCGGAGCTTTGGATGCCCAAAATTTCTCGGATAGGTCGGGATCATTGAGTGATGAGTGCGAAATATTGTCAAAAAACATGTCACAGCTGGCTAGCTACTAGAACTCGCGTGTTTATTTTTTTTTGACGAAAGGATGAAAGGAAGACGGATTTCAATAACTCTTTGAATGAATCGTTTGACAGCTGGTGCTCGTTTGTCGGGGGTGCTTTTTACGGATGAGAAGGTACTCACTGTCGAACCACTCCACTATCGTCAGAATCGGCGCCAACTTTTTAAGGAGGGTCAGTAAAAGTATGTAGTAGCAGAACCCATGGACCGCAGTCATTTTTCGGCTTTTATGTTGATGTGAGCCAGCATTTGCGCTACTGAAAAGACGCCGTTGGTCATGATCAACAGAGATGTCGAAGTAAACGCTGCCAGCTATCAGACAATTTTTGCGAGCACAGTGGAGCCTTGGGGTACTCAACACTTTGACTCCGACAGATTTACGTTTCAGCAAGACCAGAGTCCTGACACTCAACCCACTCAACAGTAGCGATTTACCAAGAGCTGCTGTCAATGCCGTTTGAGACAAGCAGATTCAGCCACCAAAGTCGCCGATCTCAATCCCGTGAATTATCCCGCGGTCCACAATATAGGAAACAAGTTTCTGCCACTTGCTACACTAACGTAGACGACCTTAGAAAGGCCTTGGCACGCCCTTGGGCGAAATTTACGCTGGAACGTGAGCGAAGCGTGAATGTGTAGAAACCAAGAAGGGCAACTTCGAGAATTTGTTATATAATTTTGTTTAGCGCCACAGCTGGCGATCTAGTAAACGTAGTCATTCCTCCAATAAATGAATGTATTCGTTTATGCAGTATTTTTTGATGTTGATAATATGAACACTTATTGGAACGTTCTGCCCCATGTATTCAGTATGTAATCCTTTTCCAAAGCAAGGCACGACGTGAAATATGACCACAAATAGTACTGAGATACATCAAAACTGAAACCTAACGTGGGCTTGAAGCTAGCGATATATTTTGATTGCTAACTTGTTATCCCTACGCCACAAAGGTCTTAGCCAGTATTTTCCCCAACATTTTCTCTTCCTTATCATGAAATAGTAACGAACCTTGCTGTGTCGATGACTCTTCAAATGAAGTGATTTTCACAATCGACTCCCTATTAGCCCCGACACTTCATTTAGCTAGTGTTTTATTCTTGAGCAGACGTAAAGGCATAGACAACAAGGCTTTGTCAACTCATATTTTAGCAATTTTTTTTGTCTTGGATCATAAACTCTTGTACTGAGTATATTACATGCCAATTTGACCTTACCATTCCTCGAACAAGGCTATGGTTACCGAAACCGCCATAAAATACTAAGTGATCTTCGAAGTCAACAATCCACTCGTGTGAACAAGAAAACACCGACTTGTTTGAGATGAATTTCAAATATGTTACTTCAAGCTACTCGTGAATTATTGATTGTGTATCATCATAATGTCAACAAGGTGCGGTGGTGGGTTTATTTTCTGGAAGTACATTTTTAGGTGTATTCAAATATTAGGTATGTATATGTACTCAAACAAGAGTGATAAATGTTTTTATTGAAAGGTGTTCTTTGTGAAGGGGCTCTCATCTTGGCTAACAGAAGCCACAAGATTTTGGGCAGACCTGTCTTCTTAGGGTGTCGTTGTACTTCGGGTCTTTACAGAAGTTCCATTTCATTAACGAAGTGCACCTGAACATTGGTTTAAACATTTTAAGAACAAACTTTCCTTTAACCTTGGCATGAACAGTAAACACTCACCCCCTCATGAGTAGCGCACACCACGAGATTGATATATGAATTTTATTCAGCTAACATTTCACGTCTTCTCCTGTTTTAAAGCCGTTAATTCCATGAATGTATGCAGTCGTTTGTCCTCACTGTGGTCTTCGCTTTCCTTTCGTCCTCTTCTTTAAATGTTGTGGAGTATTTTATTTGATGAAACGATGGATAGGACCACAGTGAAGACAAATAACCGTGGACATCAACTCAATTTATCAGCTTTGAAGAAGACGAAGACTGCGAATCGTCAGCTATGTTAAAATTCCTATATTAACTTCTTGGTATGTGCTTAATCTAAGAAAAGGGAATAGTTAAGCGTTGAGAAAGATACAGATCTTATTATTAGCACTTACACATTACTATCTTTGCAGCCGGGCCTAGACGTAGCTGTTGGCCTAGTGGCTGGCCTTTCTGTTGGTTGAGGTGTTGGCTCTTCTGTTGGTTCAGTAGCTGTTTCATCATCATCATCAGTAGTTTCGGTATCAGTAGGACCTGTGCCAGTAGAGACTGCAACAGTTTGTGTAGTAACAGGTACTTTTCCGATATACGGGGCAAAAAAAGGAAACGAGACCTCCTAGCGGACAAAAACTTTTCATGAGAGTGTCAGAAATTATTCGAAAGGTTAAATCTCTAGCTACTGCACTATGTGTTCCTTTTTTGAAATGACGCTCTCAAACGCTGTAGCATTCAAAAAAATTCTAACACTGAATACGCGCATTTACCAAGGAAACTTGTCGTATCACAGTCGTACGTTTTGCGTGGAGTTTCTCTCAATGCGGAGAAAAAATTCAGATAAAAAAGAAATTACACTCCACGTATGGCTTGCGCCAACACCACCGATCGATCGTCGCATCAGATACACGCTTAGCATACACTCAGCCCACGTCTAGCACGCAAACTAGCCGACAAACAAATGCGCTGCTCACGTGAAGCTCAATCTTATTTATTCTGCCACATTCCAATGAAAAAGATTTTCCCTGTAAAAGACAAGGCGATGAAATTGTCGGAACGTACTCTACCGAATGATTGCTAATTATCTGAGAAAAGATTCTGTTTTATGAAAAATCGCGTGTGTGAAACAAAAATGTTTTCTTTTTGCTACAGCATTATAGAAAAGCCTCTTAAAAATCACTTACGCGATGCTGTAGCTAGAGATTTATGATTTCGAATAATTACTAAGAATCTTACGAAACTTCTTGTCCAGCAAAAGGAGCCGGTTCTTTCTTATAACGATAAAGAACCAGTAATCGGTTGTTGCAAAATCAGATAACATAATATTGGTATTTGTTTCAATATTCACCGACTCGGTACCGTATTACGGATCTCACTTGAAAAATATTGCTGTGAGTAATTACGGGAACGATATTGTGCGTAGAGACCAACGTTGTTCCCGTATTTTGCGGAGAACAGAATCTAAACAGTATGAGATATAGGATCCTAGATAACATAGCTCTAGTGTTCATCTTTACTCTCCCACCTGTAACCAGTTCGACGTATATCACTCCCTGTTTTAATTTCGATTCCTGCATAGTTGCAGCCCTCGGTACTGACCCCTCTAGGATATTCATCAAGTATCACTTCAATTGTTGATCCGGCAGGGCCCTGAAAGAATTATCTGCTCGAATTTCCTTTTATCTTGGAGTTTTTAGAGATCCGTATACCTGAATCCAGTAAGTGCACGTTTTGTATTCGTCATTTGGATAAAGTGCTCCTTCCTCACCGACTACATCTACAAGCGTTTGATAGGAGGTGGTTGCTGTTAGTATCTTACCGCACCCACTTGGCTGTAAAGTAAGCTTATTACATTTACATGGAGTGCATAAAACTTGCTATCCATTGCTCAGCCTTCTAACTCTTTCACTGCAGAGATTTCCTCCATATCCGCTTGGGCAGATACATTGAGAGCAATCCCTCGGATGAGGGAAACCACCATTCTGGCAATTTGCTGAAGAGCCACTAGTGCATTTGTCTGAAATAACTCAGAAAGGCAGACTTGATGCATCGTCGAAATAGATATAGCTGCACTCTCACCAAGGCATTTATAGTGGAGGTTCATCATGAGTTTCTCATAGAACGATAGCTGCGTGCGCGATCCAAGAGTTTGCATATAATTCATATCACGCGGTACAAAAGCGGGTTGACCATTCCCTGAGACGCTGGAATAAAGATGTCACTCATTCACAACTTTGCAAAGTAATGCTGAAAATTTGAGTAACCCTAGTGGTCCGTAATGCATAATACTTCCGTAGTCGTAGGTCAGATTATAGTTATAGTTGGTGTGTTCAGTTTGTTTTGTGAATTGAGATAGCCAACCATTCTGAAAACTATCCTCTATAATATTTGTGCTCGACTATATCACCAATATACTTCAAATTCACCCTGAAGTTCTGTGTGTAAAGTGTAATGAAATCGTCACGATCATGTCTCGACTGCGTGTGAAAGAAACCCAGAGCGTGACCTGCTTCGTGTGTAGCGATCCCAACCTGCACAAGATAAAATCATTTACTCGAGAATGCTGAGTCATAAGCAGAATTGTAAACCTCAGCCACGAGTTGGGCATGCGCATCGTCAATATTGGGGCGCCAGCTAACCACTACGATATCAAAGCATTTGCTCTGTTATCCTACTGTCTGTGAAAAAGGTTGAACTGACAGCCACTGGATATATAATCTACATGATAACTATACATCCATGCTGTAGAGCGATGTACGGAATCCTGGCGTCAACGTGAGTTGGACAAGCGTTTTATCAATGCCGAGAGTGCGTGCTTCCATCAAACTACCCACTGTTTTGCTCTGCTGTCACTCTTACTGTAATGTATGGTCTTAAAGCTGTCAGCAACCAATCGTCAACGAATTTGTCTGATGAGGAAATACTGGCGCTGACCCAATTGTACAGCAAATATGATATAAATAATCAAATATATATATATATTTATATATATTTATATATATATATATATATATGTCCTGCAAGATTTTGCATTTTACGCAATATAAATATATATATGCATATATATATATATATATATAATCTCATAGAGTCTGGCACTAAACTGATGTCTTTTCTTTTTGAATAATGTGATGAAAGGGGTAAAGCCATCAATTTGCTACATACCATGTCGCATCTATCCCCTAATGAAAGGCCCTGTTCGCCTCCAATTCTTCCAATATATGAAAAACATCCAGGACCTCTGAAAACGACAATCCTATCTCGGGCTGAAATTGATTCATCTCAATATTTTTGTAGATTTCCACGTTGTAAGATTTTCGGACTCTTATTTTGTCTTACCATTGTTGTCTTCTGAGAAGTTGATGCATGTAATGCTTTCCCAGATTTTGGCAGCTTTTCTGAACACCCGCCTCGCTCCTTGAGCTGAAATATGCAGCGTAATGAGTTACATTTAGTGCATTTTCTCTAGGATCATTTGGCTGACGATGCACAGTGAGTAGAATGTGGCCGCATCACGAGTCAGTTATCGTCCCAGAGACGGGTTGGGTATTAAGTCTGTGACCGTTCTACTATGTATTGCAGAACACCTTTTACCCCTACGTTACGTTTACACTACAGAAAATTCACATCAACGAAAAAGGGAACGGACTTGCGTTATTGTGAAAGTAGAAGGATACTCCATTTGACCATAGAAATCTGGGGTATGCCTGGTCACGGTACGCTTGTCGTTTATTGCGTTTGGCTTCATTTTCCTTAACGTCTTCTATGACCTCGTCAGCTTGTTCTCTGAAATAACAGCAACAAAACGTAAGATAGAGTTTCCTTTCAGTGGAAGCTCTTGGTAGAGCTAACCTGGTGAGCAGTATGTCTCCTTGGAAAAGAGCTCCATCAACGTTTGTGTTCGCATTGATTTCCTCGATTGTTTCACTACTTGATCGAAGGTGATCCCGTTCGACTCCAACGTAATTCTAAATCTTAGGTCAATATCTCGCTTGGCTCCAAAGAGCCCATTTGCTCACCTTCATTTCGTCGCGCAATTCAGCTTCTCGCTCCGGAGACAAGTTGAGTTCTTGTTTAATTTCCGGCTCCATTTGGTGTAATTGATGCAGAAGGTTTCTTGTGTCATCAGCATTCGGCTCCTAAAGATGGAAACGATAAAAAAATAACTCTGTGTTATTTTATAGAGATGAGAGCTCATAGATAATCTTACTCCTTTAAGCAACTCATATCCTTGTTCTAGTTTTTCTTCAAAGATGTCCTGGCTCGGTGAGCGTTCACTCCTAGATTTAACGTTGTGAAACAGATTTGCTCCTGCGCAAAGAGCCAGAAAGGGAAGTAGTAGAATGTTCATTCTATGATAAAATTATAGAGAACAGTAGTGTTGTCAGTGGAATGTAAATTGAGGGAGTGAATTGTGACTTGATTATATAGAATTTTGGGTGATCCCCGTTTACATAGCTGACAAAATATGCTAGTCCTTGGAAAATACCGAAACAAAGAAAATTATTCGTTGCTCTATTATTCGCTTCTATTATTTAATGCGTTAATGTTCATATGAAATCTAGACACATAGTGAGTGATACGGTTTTTTCCTCTCTAATTCCGTTATCTGTCTACTTGAATACTGAAGGCACGATGTCCATAATAAAAATATTTGTGCAATTTTGCTCAGCAATGAGTGTAAACAGTGGGCGTTTTGGTTGTTTGTAGCGAATCATTAGAAAATTTATTATCGTATTGGAGAAAGCTTTTGTTTCATATCGCGCTTCATATTCGTGTCCTCATCTTCTAAACAAGCTGACCGTGGTTGCATTTACAAATCAGAATCAATCTGCGTGACAATGACTACATTTCTAACATTTACTTATGTTCCTTGCATTCGCTCTCCACAAAGGTCTTCGGTGTTGCTTTGGCTTCTCCTTGATGATTTCTTTTTCTTTATGTCGTAGACTGGTAGTTCACACGATTTTCCTTGGAATCTTGGAGGTGAGCAAGCTAAAGCGTTTTCTAAGACGTTTGTTGATTGATCGCAAGAGAGTGCTGGAGCTGTGAATTAATACAGTGCCTTGCTTTTCACGCGGCTTCTTGATACTCCGCATCACTGACCATTATGCTGCCGCACTTCATATGCCGTCCTCCTGGACAAGACTGGTAGGAATTCACCGATCTCGGAGATATGTCGGCACGGTGAAACTTGAGCGCAAGGTAAAACCATCGACCACCGATCGGTCGACCATGTGTTTCACAAAGCACCTCTAGCCACTGCTCCACACGCGATGAAACAGATAACTATCAAGATTTATCAAAACCTATAACCTTAAATTTGAACGAAGTATGCACTTAAGAGGGACTAGGAAAGAACGACTGCCGATAAAGCGGAAATGAAATGGCAAAGAAGAAAAATATCCTGCCTTATTCGTTCTTCGATATAGGTTTTCATAGAATCCCCACAACATTACTGTTCCCGCGCCCTCAAATGCCAATACTCACAGCGGCAAACAGTGCGCTTTTTCTACCATATAAAAATTTTAGTAGACGAGCAATCAGTCAACGTTCAGTTGAAGAAAGGAGAAAAAAAATTAAACAAATGAAATAAAGAAAATTTTGAAGGAAACTTACTTCTATTTGGGCCATTTATGTAAAAACTGTTGTTATCTTGTATGTCAATGTCGATCTTCAGATGACCGTGACACATGAACTTCTCTGATTATACATAGACTGATCGACCGGCTACTTCTGCAGATTCTCAAATCCACTGATATGATGAGAATTTCCAGACAACTTTCCTGTGAAGGAAAAAGTGATGAAAGAATAGTCAAGATTAAAAAACTAAACATATGACCGCTAGAACTCCAGGATCTGAAAGTAATTCTTTTAAAACACTAAAGTTACTTTGGATTGCCCTCTGAGGACATTGTTGATAGACAGGCGGCGCCGCGGAATCGCTCGGCAGCTTGTGCGGCAGTGGCAGGAAGGCAATCTACATGTCTGTGCATGAGTCATGCATGTCGGGCTGTCTGCCTCTTTCCCACAAGACGCGACGCCGCCGTTATAGTAGGCGAGTGAGATTTGACGTCGCGCGGCTTGGCACAAAATGTACCACATGGTCCTTGAAGGGTTAACGGCAGAGTTTTGAATTTAAGGACAAGATTAAGGCGATTAGCCACTAATAAATTCATTGGAGTTGAGTGATATACAAAAACTTCCAATATGAGACGAGAATCGAACATGCATTTCGCGCATTCTGGTGAATACTAAATGATTGCTCTACCAAAGCCCCTGTTATGTTATCACTTTTTCAGTGATACGAGGTACCGATCTCCTGTCTCTTTCACTTTCCGACGTATCGACGCCTTGTATCGCAGAAAGAGTGGTAGCAGAACAGACGCTTTGGTAGTGCAATTGGTTAGCGCGCTCCCGCAAAAGAGAAATGTGGGGTTTGATTTATCACCGCTAAAAGCGCTGTGTAACCAAACGCTGAGTGATACGGAAGTCTTTGAACCTCAGGCAAAAATCAGACCTGCCTTCCACCCATATTTAGGGCCACATGTTACCACTACACCATAGAGGCTACCACTCTTTCACTAATAACTGCAAAAAAAAAACAAATAGTAACAGTAACAACTACATGCCTCATCCCGATTTTCCCAGGATTATCCAGATTCAAAAATATACAGAATACTGCATCAGATCAGATGTATTACTATAGGATCTATAAATTATTCCTCTCCGAGCTAACTTGTAATCTTCCTTAGCATAAATTTCTGCACTGAAGATGCGATAACATGGTGGTTAGCGATGCCGTATGTCAGGAAGAAAGGCTGTGATTCGATCTCAGCGCTTTCGAATCATTATAAATTACGGCAATCTTTTATTTCACTGCTGCGATAGCAGCTTTATGATGTTATAATTGGATATCCAAGGATGCTTGTCGGCATGCAAAGCTTTGGACTTCACGAGGGACTTTCACCCATAGTGGGGTCACGTGTTACCATTAATTCACCAGAAACGCCACTCTATTACCACTCTTTTATAGTCTGCGCATTGATAATTAGATAACTAAATATGGATTTTAGATATGACTTGTGATCTATAAGTAATAGATAAACGAACCTTAAGTAGTAGTGTCATCTCTGCCCAATTCTCATGACGCCACCAAAGAAGAAATAACGAGATGGAGAAGGAAAAGATAAGAAACAAAATACAGAAGAATAGAAGAGAAAAAGAAAGAGAAAAAGGAAGGAAAGAAAGGAAAAGGAAAGGAAATAGAAGGAAAACAAAAAAAAAGAAAAAAATCTAGTTCTAAAAGTGCACGTATTATGACGTCAGTTCACTTGTGTCGATACAAGATTAAGCCGGTACAGAAAACGCTCCCGAGCTGTTTGGAAAAGAGCGCGTATGTCGCAGTGGTTAGAAGTGCCCTGTGGCACACACGTGGTCGATAGTTTGGTCGCTCGTCCAGCGCTCACCATTTTCCATCGTTCCGAGCTCGGCAAACTTGTACGAGGTTTCTCTAGAAGGCTAGCAGCATTGACTGGATACATCGGTGGATTATTGTGAGTCACTGAAAAGTGCAGCTATGCATTAAATCACCTCAAACCGTGTTAGAGGAAGGTAGTCAATAACGCATCTCTCAGAGATTAATGAATGTCGAGAGCTATCTACTCTTCACCCTCTATGCTTGGAAATGCTGCCGCGCAAAAATTGAAAGCTGGATCCCTTTCGCGACCGTGGACTCACCTACTCTGGATCTCTAATACGTAGCGTGGCAACGCTTGTCGGCCCGCTTCAGCTCCTCTCATCTCTAATCCCAGTGGGGGAGCGTATTGAATGTATTATTTCGATTGTTTTATTGTTGATGTTTTTCCACCTATGACTATATAATATATTTGAAATAACATAACAATATATTCAATGCAATGCGCTCCCACACTGGAGCAAGAGATGCAGAGGAAGTGGGGCAGATTGTAACAGAAGGAATATGTATTGCTATAATTCAAAAGTTCGACTTTCTATAAACCTCGACATAATTAACTGATATATGAAAATCGAGAAAACTTATCTGAAATAGCTGACGCGAGGTTGGTAAACTTGTCGTAACAATTCGGCCGACCTTTCGGCGACCCGCCTGCTTCGGAACCTGGGTGCATGCAGTATTAGTCTATTTGAATGATTCAGATGATCTTGTTAATATGCTGCCTAGGTCAAGTTAGAACATCAAACGAAAAAAGGTCGCGAGATCTCGTGTGATGGTGACACATTCGTCCTTCCGGTTCATTTCGAGGTTTTTCTATAAATAAGGCAGCACAAATAAGATTATCTGAATCATTCAAGTAGACTCATACTACATGCGCCCCGGCTCTGACGAAGGCGGGTCGCCGAAACGTCAGCCGAATTCCTACGACTAGTTTACCAACCTCGCGTCAGCTAATCAAGATAAGTTTTCTCGATTTTCATATATCAATGTATTGCTATAATTGCTTCTTTGAAGAGAAGGAAGTAGAAAGCTTTCGGCATTCATTTGTCCTGAGGGACGCGCTACGCACCCCACTCTATTCATGACATCGTTTGAGGCGACAGAATGCACAACTAGCATTTGCAAGATGCTGGCCTAGCTATGTATCAGGTCAGTGCTGCTACACAAGTCTTGTATCAGTTCGCCGACCCCAAGAGATGAAAAAGCTCGGTGAGATTTGGCTCTGGATCCAACCATCGCTCACGTGTGTGTTGCAAGACTCCTCTAACCGCTCGCTCCATCTCACGTGTCCTTCCGCAATAAGTACATGTTGTTTATGTGTTTCCGGAAATGGGCTACTGTCGTGGTGAGTGATGCGGAGTATCAGAGAGCAAGGTGATAAGCAGTTCCTCTGGTTCTATAACTTATCCCAACATTACATTGCAATCATTAAATTGATCGCCCAGGAACGCCTTAGCTAGACTACTCCCGAGAATACAAGAAAAGTAGTATCGATCACTTTCCTACGCTATTCACGAAGAGATGACCATGTACCGTAACGCAACTCTGAAATTTTTATCCTTATTCAACTATTTTCAACGTTTTCGAGAACACAGAAGACTTTCAGCCTGTTGACTTCCGCGGACGCAAACGAAGCGTGTCCAGTGGCGTGGGAATGACCACACCCCCTCCGCCCCGATTAGTCGCCGAATACAGTAATACTTTTTGTTGTAAAACTACCAGCTACTTTTGAATGATTTGAGTGCTGTATTGCAGCGAAAAGTAGTACTGAATTCGGTGATTAATCAGGGCAAAGGTAGTGGAGTTGTTCCCACGCTGGCAACCCGCCCAATTTGAGTCTGCAGAAGTCCACCGTTTAAAAAGGCGAAGACATGGAGAGCACATATAAACATTGTTGAGGTAACTTCGAGGTCGTTTGTGTGTACTAACAAAAGAACTATTTGAAAGTTTAGAATAAATGCTAAGAAGTTCATTCATAGCACCTCTTTAATGGATAGGCTAATGAAACGGAGTTCTATCGAAAGTGAGCTCAGAAAAAAGCGCTTCCTTATAGGATACCACCAGAATAACCTTAACTTGCTAATGTGCATCGCCCTTAAATACTGTAGGATAGTAGATGACTTCAGAGTAAACACTGAAAAGTTGACGCTGACATAGACTCCACGGATATCCTCTCACCTTGCCCAAGGAATTAAAACAATAAAATTACACTGCAAAAATAGTACCATCGAGCGAGTGAAATAATGATGGTATCAATATAACTAGTTGGATGCTCCATCTGCAACAGTTCATGTCGTTTTAGGAAGTCCTTCTTTTGGGAAAAGCTAAATTTTTAGCAAATTCAGAGTGAGATTCTCCGATAGAACATAAAATAGCGAAAATATTTGAAGTTCAGAGAGCTCATTAAGACAACCATTATCCCTTTGACCTTTTCAGGCACTCAAATGTATTTTGTCTTCCATATAAGATTCTCGCTTTTTTTCAATGCTTTAACATGAAGATTAACAGTGACACGATTAGACCCTCCTAACATATAAACTTCAAATTCGAATTCTTTAGCATCGACCCTATCAGCTGTGAGTCGCAATCATTCCTTTCTCTTGTAATGATCCATTAGTACTCTTCACATTTGGTAACATTTCTGGACGCCAATCTGTGGTTCAAAAACCACTTCCAACCAATTAAAGTAAGTCACAAACCGTCAGTAATCTTGCATGTTGCTACTGAAGCGAGGCACTTGTATCAGTTTAAGATTTACTTTAGTGCTACTCTCGTCCGTCTGACGTGAACCGGATTCATAACACGACATTCTCATCTGTGTAATGCTTCACCAATATATATATATATATGTATATATATATGTATATGTATATATGTTCAACTGGTGTAGCTCGATGATTGGAGGGTTCAGCAATACACAATTGGTCATTGATTATGCGCCCTAGGTTCACCACACCTTCCATTTTCACGTGGTTGGTGTGAGGTTGGAAAGTGAGTTTTGTCGTATTTTTTTGTTACTTTTTATTTGCAATAAAGTTAGCTCTTGGTCTTTTTCATCGTGTTTAAGGTGGTTTCGAAGCTCATGATCGCGGGATCTCAAATATGCAAGCCAATTTAATTTTGTAACTGTATACTCTTTAACTTTAGAATGTATACGGGTATATCATCACGTCATCAACTTTACAATGCATCTCCCTGCCAAGTAATGTTGCAAAGAGCTGAAAAGTCAGTAATCACTTGGAGTAGCGTTATACGATGGATGAATCAAACGTTTCCACCCTAACCACCATTTCATCTTAAACACAGTTTCTCACAGTTATCATTCGTTTGTGTCGCGTATGTTCGCCTATGTCGTATTGGCTGTTACTGTTGTTGTTGTTTGTTATGTTAGTAGTATTATTATATAGATAAGGTTTCAACTGCTTAAGTTTTAGGATGGGACACACAACATCAACATCTGACCAAGCACCACTTCTCTGTGACAATGTTTGCCTTAATGAGCTGTGTGAAGTTCAGATATTATCAGTATCTTATACTCTACCAGATGATTTCACTCTAATATGCTAATAATATAGCTTTTGCTAGAACTAGGGCTTCCTAAATGTCACAGACTGTTGCAGATGGAGCATCGAACTAGTCATATTGATAGGATCATTGTTGTACTCGCTCGATATTATTGTACTTGCAGTGCAATTTTGTTGTTTTCTTCCTTGGAGATGATGAGAAGATATCAGTGGAGTCTATGTTAGTGTCGACTTACTAGTGTTTACTCTAATGTCGCCTGCGATTTTACAGCATTCAAGAACGATAGCACATTAGGAAGCTATGGTTGCTTTGGTGGTATCCTACAAGAAAGCGCTTTTTTCTAAGCTTCACTTTCAGTAGTTTCCGTTTCACCAACCTATGGCACTGAAGAGATGCTATAACTGAGCTTCTTAGCGTTTGGCTTTTGTGTTATTACAACACAGATGATCTTGAAGTTTCCTCGACATTGTTCTTATGTGCTCTGCCTGTCTTCGCCTTTTTGGAACGGTTAACTTCCGCAGACTCACACTGGGCGTATCCCTCAGCGTGGGGAACGACTCCATTACCTTTGCCTCGATTAATCTCCGAATGCAGTACAACTTTACACTGCAGTTCCGCACGCGAATCAGTCAAAACCTAACTGGTGGTCTTTCAACAAGAAGTAGTACTGTAGTTGGCCACTGGTCCCGGCAGAGGGGTGTGGTCATTCCCGCGCCGGTGGACACGCCCAGTTTTCGTCCGAGGAACTCAATCGGTTAAAAGTCTTCTGGGTCCTGAAAAAGTCGAAATTAATTGAATAAAGATGAATATTTTGGGGTTGTGCTACGGTATATGGTCACCTCTTCTTGAATAACGTAGGTCTGCGTTCAAGACGATTTTTCTTGAAATCTCGGAAGTACTCGAGCTAAGTCGTTCCTGGGCGATTAACTGAACGATTGCAGTGTATTGCTGGGGTTAGGGATAGAACCAGCGGCATTGCTCATCACCTCGCTCGCTGATACAGTGGCATTACTAACCACGACAGTAGCACGTTACTGAAGACATGTAAATAACAAGTACTTTTTTCAAGGACACTTGTGGTGGAGCGATTAGAGAAGTCCTGCAACACACACGTGAGCGATGGATGGATCCAGAGCCCAAATCTCACCAAGCATTCCGTCTCTCGTGGTCGGCGGTTTGGTGCCAGAATTATGTATCATGTCTGACCTGATAAATCGCTAGGCCGGCATCATTCCTTGCAAATGCTAGTTGTACATCCAATCACCTCAAAAGATGTTGCGAATGGAGTCGGATGCATAGCGCATCCCTTAGGAACTAGTCAGTGCCGCAAGCTTTTTTATTCTCTTCAAAGAAATAAGTACAAGAACACATATCATTTAGAGACGGTCCGCCTCATTGTGGTAACGCATTGAATAGATTGTTGCATTGTTTTAATTATATATTGTTATTTGCCTACGTTATGCTGCTTGTAAGTATATTATTTTGTTACCGGTAGAAAAATATTAACAATAGTACAATTGAAATAATGCAATAATACATCCAATGTGTTTCCACGCTTCGGGTTAGGGATGAAAAGTAGGTGGAGCAGACTCCAGCGTTGGCACGCTGGGGGTTAGAGATGCAAGTAGGGGGTCTACGTTCTCGAAAGAGACCCGGCTTTTGACCTTTACGCAGTAGCATTTCCGCGCGCAGAGGGTGAAGAGTACACAGCTCTCGACGTTCATCTATCCCTGAGATATGCGCTATATTTTCGTCCGTCAGTTTGCATTACCGTACCATCTCATTGTAATGTTCACATGCCAATTTGGAGGGTGACACTGAATATTTTTTGGCAAAATTGTATCGCCTTGCCAAACCGTTTTTTTACGTCGATGCTATTATTGTTGTTGAATGGAGATATTTTGGTCGTGAAATCTATTTAGCCCACGAGGGGTCATTATACCGAGAGAGGACGCCTTAATTGTCCAGGGCCTCTGTAACCGCTTATGTTCCCACTGAATCAAAAGCTTTCTTTGAGTAGATGAAAGTGAGACAGAGCGATATTTTGTACTTTCGTGTAACTTCAGTGAGTCTTGTGATCGTGTAGATGTGGTCCATGGTACTAAATTCTTTTCGGAAACCTACTTGTCCGCATGGCTGTCCCTCGTCCAGTGCTCTGTCAATCCTGTTTAGGATAACCCGATGAAGGGCTTATAGACAACGGACAGCGAGCAAATTGGGCGACAGTTGCCTATGTCGTGAAGATCTTCCTTTTTGAACAGCAACACGACCTTGCTGGTTTTCCATTTAATGGGAACTTTGAGTTCGGACAGGTAGCGAGGGAAGAGCTGAGCCAGGGTGTTGATGAGAGCTGGCGGTAGATTCTTCAGGTATTCAGGTCTAATCTGGTCTGAACCAGTTGTAGTTTTATTCTTCACCGACGTTATAGTATATAGGATTTTGGGAGGGATGACCAGTGGAACGACATATTCATCCTCCTCAAATTTATATGACGGTAAGAGGACATGGCTAGCGAAAACATCCGATTAGTGCTGGTGGATGATTTTCTCCATTGCCCTTCTAGAAGCTGTAAGTGTCCCGTCAGGGCATCGGAACGCAATCATCTTGGTCTTATAATTGGCGAAGCCTCGGGGAGCTTTGCGAATGCTCTTTCCAGCTTCTGCAGCTTCTGCCATAACTGTTTCTCGTCTCTCTTTGAGGTCTTCTCTTATCGCTTCTATGCAGCGTTTCGCAGGATTGGACGTAAGGATTCGGTTGCCCGTAATTCGTGCGATTCCACGTTGACGTATCAACTCGAGTGTCTGCAAAAACAAGCGTCTCTTCGTAACTTTAGGACTCTCGGCTTTCGTAGCGCTAACGTGAAGATGTTCTAGGAGCCGGTCATATTTTCGTCGATTTTGTCGACAACGGTATCTTTCAAAGAGTCGTCTAATGATTTAAATACATCCCAGTTTATGATAGTTTTGGAACTTCGTTGTTTGAATTTAGTGGCTTTGTCTCCTTTCTGCGAAAAACGGAACGATGTGTGGAGGAGGCGATGGTCTGACCCCGTGTAGAACCTAGGAACAACAGCAACATCGGTCAGGCAAAAAATTCGATTTACTAAGATTTGGTCTATTTGTTATGGTACACTCATTGTGAGACTCCCACGTCCATCGTTGAGAGTGAGGCTTTTGGAAAGGGGTTACAATGGATAGCTTGGGTCTCCATGATAAACTCAGATAGCCTCTCACTCTGTTCACTCCATTCTAGTCCGTGGGTCCTTCTGTGATGTTCTTCAGACGTTCTTTTGAGTCCAATTTTCGCGTTAAAATCCTTAAAAACAACCTTGAAGAATGTATGGTCTTCTTTGGAGGATTTTTCGAGGTCCCTATGAAGCGCTTCGACTTCATCTTCGTCATAGCTTGATGTTAGTACGTAAGCAACGAAGATGGTCAAAGCCGGCGTAGACCACATCGTTTCAACCTTAACCGTCCGATACGGGTTGTTAGTTGTTCAAATGAATCAATATTCATTTCGATTTGATTCGATTTGACGAGGATGCCAACGCCGCCGACAGCTCTGTTATCGCATGTTGCAAGAAACAGTTCTTCTCCGGTGTCATAAACAGCGTGAAAAGGATGGCGCCTTCTCGTCTCAGCCAGGCCAACGACGTCGTACCTTATTCTTCTTGCTTGAATCAATAGAGCTTCTACAGCGGATTCGTGAGCAAGGGTCCTTGCATTGTAGGTACAGATCGTCATTTTAGTCCGTTTCGATCTTGGCAGCCTAGTTTGGCCCTGACATTTTAGCAGCCTCTCCGTACTCGTCCTAGCCGGCGCTGCCGTATCGGGGCTCTTTCGGGGTCAGGGGAATGAGGCTCATGATTGTTGCTGTTTTTGGCATATTGATGCCAACGTATAGCTTTCTAGGCTCTAAACGTGGGGCTGGGTACTCATGAGTAGCTTGCATCTCTCTCGGAGGTCCCGAAGGAGCTTATTTGTTGAAGGCGACTCTCAACCGCCTCCCATGTACTTCCCAGCCACTTGATTGCAGGTTGGCCGATTTGACTCGTAGAAATAGAGTTTTGTTAAATCGGCGCTGCAGAAGCAGGGAGCTCATCCCCGGAATCCGCCTGCGTCTTTAGGAAGTACACAGTCGCTTTGATTCGCATTGAGTTCCCCTATCCACCATTTGGAGGCGCGCCACGTGCCTTCTTGGTTAACCGGGCGGGATCCCTTAAAGAGGAAGATTCGTGGCTCCTACTTATAGCACATAATATATTTACATATAACTTATAACTTAAAAAATCACAATAATAGGATTGAAGTGGTACAATAATACATTCAGTGCGTTCCCCCACGCTGGGAGTTAAGGATGTAGAGGAGGTGGGGCAGGCCGTCCAGCGTTGGCACGTTGGGGACCAGAAGTACAGAAGAGGTGGGTCCACGGTCCCGAAAGAGACCCAGCTTTCAATGTTCATGCACTAGCATTCCCAAGTATATAGGGTGCAAAGAATACAGCTCTCGGCGTTCATCAATACCTGAGGAATGCATCATTCACTCCAATTCATCCAGCATCGTTTGAGGTGACTAAATGCATTTCTGCACTTTCCCATGACTCGCGGTAACCCATCGATGTATCCAGCCAATGCTGCTACCCTCCTGGAGAAACCTCATCCAAGTTCGCCAAGTTCGGAAGATGGAAATCGCTGAGGCCTGGGGGAGCGATCGAACCATCGACCACGCTGTGTGCTACAGGGAACCTCTAACCATTGCGCTATATGCCTCTCTTTTCTAAGTATATGTTGAAGGAATCCTTACTGGTCAACGCACAGTCCACAGCTCACGAGTTAGATCGGGGAGTACTGTATCGGCATAGTTCTGTAACAACACAACTGAACTGACGTAATAATACGTACATTTTTAAATTTGAAGTTTTTTTTTGCTTTGTACTTACTTCATTTTTTCCTTCTTTTTTGCTTTCTATCCATTTTTTTCTTGTTTTCTTTACCCTCCTTCTCCTTCTCGTTGTTTTTTCTTTGGTCGTCTCACGAAATTCTTGAGATAACACTGAAAAGAGAGTTTAGATATCCATCAATTATTGATTACAAGACATTTATAAATTCGTTAATTAGTTTACCTAATCTCTGAACGCGTGATCGAACCATCGACCATGTGTGTGCCACAGAGAACATCTAACCACTGCGCTAGACGTGCTCTTTTCTAAGCAAATGTTGACAGAATCTTTGCTGGACAATCCGCGGTCCAATTGTATAGGAGTTAGCTCGTGGGAGGAATTACTGTATCGGCGTAATTCTGTAGTAACACAAGTGAACTGACGTAATATTGCGTACATTTTCAAATATGGATTTCCTTTCCTTTTTTTTTTGTTTTTCTTTTTTCCTCTCCCATGCTTTTCTTTCTTTGTTTCTTTTCTTCATCTCTTTAGTACTTGTGGTCGTCGCTTATGAAAAGAGTGATAGTAGAGCGGTGTTCTTGGTGGTGTAGTGGTAAAACGCGACCCCAATATGGGTAGGACGACGGGTTCGAGTCCCTCTTGAAGTCCTAAGTTTTGCATGCCACTAAGCATCCTCGGTCATGTAGCTGTAACATCACAACGCTGCTAACAGAACAGCAAGGCAGAAGATTGCTGCAGATTTAACATATTCGACAGCAGCGGTATTGAACCAGCGCCTTTCTTACACGCTGCGTCGCTACCCACTGCGCTATCAAAGCTTCAGTACGCAGTTTCTAGTGAGAAGATACGCAAGTTAGCTCGAGGAGGAAATTCTCCAGGATTCTGTAGTAACACATCTGATCTGACGTAATATTGCGGACATTTTTAAATGCGGATAATCGTGCGAAATCCGGGATGCGGTAGCGTTGGATTTAGTTGTTGCTACTATAATTCATTTTTATTTGATCGCGTATTGCGGTGGTGTGATGTTAGAATAAACCCAGTAATGTAGAGTGGTGTGCAAAAAAATTTGCGTCAGCGCGGGATTCGAACCCGGATCTCACTCTTTCCGGGAGCGTGTGCTGAATTGTTGCACGGAAAGAGTGGGATCTGGAGTTCGAATCCCGGCTGACGCAAATGTTTTTGCACACCACTCTACATTATTGATGCTGCTCTTTTTGTTGTTATTACTAGTGGAAAGAGTGATAGTGTAGCGGTAGGCCTCTATGGTGTAGTGGTAACCTGGGCCCTTGCATATGGATGGGCACAGGTTCGAGTTTCGCCTGAGGTCCAACGATTTTCATATCACTCAGCGCTTTGGTTATACACTTTTATTTTCAGCTTTCTGTTCATTTTGTGGTTAGTTGACCATGGAGGATA
Source organism: Parelaphostrongylus tenuis (assembly GCA_019055375.1). Taxonomy (NCBI): domain Eukaryota; kingdom Metazoa; phylum Nematoda; class Chromadorea; order Rhabditida; family Metastrongylidae; genus Parelaphostrongylus; species Parelaphostrongylus tenuis. Next base: position 41,232 of record JAHQIW010000176.1, on the reverse strand, counting down.
TCGAAATCGATGCAGATGTGGAGAACAAGCATCACCTCGTCGCCACCACCAGAAAGCGACGGTCCGATCACGAGAACGACGATATGGACCGAGTTAACAAATTGAAAAGAACTGCAGTCACTTCGTCTGTGACCAAAGGGTCCTCAGGCGGAAGTAAGTGTATGTTTAATCAAAAGAATTTTTATTTGACCGCTTTTAGCGATGATGAATCGAACCCCTCATTTCTCCTTCCCGGGAGCGCGTGCTAACCTATTGCACTACCGAAGCGCCTGTTCTGCTACCGCTCTTTCTGCGATACAAGGCATCGATTCATGAGCAACCAGCCACTCGTTAAAGCAGATCAGTGCCTTGTATCGCAGAAAAAGTAATAGCAAAGCAGGAGCCTCGATAGTGCAATCGGTTAGCACTCGCCACCGAAAGACAGATGCGGGTTCGGTTCCGTCTAAGGTCCAAAGTTTTTGCATATCAGTGCACATTATCAAATGTATAAGTAGGTAATGGTCTTCATTCTCTCCTCCAACATTAAATTGTGTATGTTAACTCCTCTAGGGCCACATGGTACGTTTCGTACCAAGCCGTGCGGCGTCAAATCTCACTCAGATACTGTAATGGCGGCGTCGCGTCTTGTGGGAAGGCAGGCAGACAGCCCGACATGCATGCACAGACATGCAGGTGCTGACCTGCTTCTGACTGTCGCGCAAGCAACGGCTTGGCGCCGAGGCGCCGCCTGCCTATCAGTAGTGGTCCTAGAAGGGTTAATCCATAGTAACCCTAGGGTTTTAGGAGAATTACGTAGTCATCCTGTGTTTTTACCGGTCGTATGCTACATTTTCTATTCTTGTTTTTTTCTCTTCACTTTTTTCTGTTGCTATTTCATGAAATTTCTATATCAGTGGGTTTTTAGAATCAAGAGAAGTAGCCGGTCGAATAGCCGCTATCGAACTACAGAACTTTATGTGTCACGGTCATTTAAAGATCGCTTTTGACACACAGGCCAACAATTGTTTTTACATCGGTGGACCAAATGGGAGTAAGTTTTTCTTTGAAGTTTTCTACTATCTCTTTTCCCTCTGGCTTTCTCTTTTTCCCAAAGTGAATTGATTGGTTGTTCGTGTACTGATTCCTTCTCCTAAGGTGGGAAAAGCGCACTATTTTCCGCCATGAATATCGGCCTTGGAGGTCGAGGAAACACTAATGATCGTGGAAATTCTGTGAAGAGCTATATCAAAGAAGGAAGAAGGTGGGGTATTTTTTTGTTTGCCATTCTGTTTTCGCTTATTGGCAGTCTACTTCGTGGAAATTCAAGTTCAAAGGTTCCGATAAATCTCGGTAGTCTTGTTTGCACACGTGTAGAGTAGTGGTGAAAGGTGCTTTGTGACACGCGTGATGGACCAATTGATGGTCGTCGGTTTGATCCCGCGTTGAGGCTCAAAAAACCGTTATCCTCCGGGTCGCTGGATTGTTGCCAGGACATGTCTAGGAGGAGAGCAGCACCTACTTTATGTATCGATGGGCCCCGCAAGTCATTGTAAAGGCCAGATATACATTGAATTGCCTCACACTATGCTGATTAAAGGTGAATGCATGAAGCATCATCAGATCCGGTGGCGGACCAACAGCAAAAGTGGTGGATAACGATGGCCTGTTTCTGAAGAATATATCATAACTTTCGTTTCGGGTGTTTTCTCAAGACCACAGCTCCAATTTCAATATGCCTGGTAATCATTTTTGAGCCACGCATGTCAGTGGTCTGTCAAAGAGGGCTGTCTTATAGAGCCCGATATGTTCGTCGTCGCTAACTCTTAGTGTGGGGACTGGAGCACCCACACAGGATTGGCAAAAGGCGAGAAAGGGTGACTGCCCGACTGAGGAGATCGTAAGATCGAAACGAGAGTATCGGGCTCTATAAGTCAGCCATCTTTGACAAATCACTGACATGCGTGGCTCAAAAATGATCACCAGGCATTTTGAAGGATAGTTGTTGTTGTTTGTTGTCTGAATATATGCATAAATTTTGAATGTTTTATTAAACGATGGAAACCTTCTTTCCAATCTAGTATGTACTTAGCAGTACTAACATCAAAATTGTCGAAATTCAGGCTATAAATTGACTACCACTAATCAGTGTATATTATCAAATTTGGTGTTTATCATTCTACTGTCATAACGTATGAGAGGACGTAACATTTTCTGAAAAGTTCCACTTTTCTTTTAATCAAGCTTTTCTTTTAGTAAAGCGAAGATCCGTGTGGTTCTTACCAATCGAGGACTGTCAAGTCATCCTGACTATGGAGATTTTGTGGCTGTCGAGCGTACAATCACTCCATCATGTTCGACTTATGTGCTCAAGAGTATATCTGGTACTGGCAAGAACAGCACTGGTCAGTCAAGAAGCACATATCGGGGATTTCTTTTGCCTTTTCTCAGTTTTCATTGTTCTGACAAGTTTCTTATACTTTCTCCTTTTTGAAAATATGACCTGTCCTAAGGGAAATCTCATTCAGAAGTGGTGGTTTCGAAAAAGAAAGCCGATTTGGACCAGTTGCTAGTGCGATACGGTATCCAGCTGAATAATCCAATATTCTGGATGAGTCAAGATCGATCTCGTCATTTTTTGCAGCAGATGAAGCCGAATAGATTATATGAGGTAATTGAATACATGCTTGAGAGGAGATGGCGTAGTGGTCAGTGATGCCGGCTATCAGGGAGCACGATGATGGCACGGTGCCCTACAAAACAGTCTCTTGCAAGTAATTAATTTAACCTTTTACGGAGTGCCTTGGCTCGGGTTTTGCGATATTGCAAGATTTGCTTGAACAGTACTCTAAGTCATTGATGAAGAAGACGAATTTCTAGAATGGCAGTCAAGACAATACACAAAGTGTCCGAAGATCTTTGTGGTAGATGCGAGGGAACGAATCAAATGGATTGTGTAAATAAATATTTCCCGAGCTGGTCGTAAGATTTCTTGCATTTGGTGACGCTTCCTCACATTCATCCTTCACAATGATCTCTTTAGATTTCACGAGTTGCTAGGCTGCCTCCTGAGGATTCCGTCATCTTTATGAACGCCGTAGATTGCGAGTCGAGACGATTCTCTTTATTTACATTCTGGAGGATAACTGAACTAGGAGGTTTTTTGGGCTTTTGGGACCGTGGACCAACTCTGCATCTCTAGCCCTAGCATGGAAGCTCCTTGAATCTACTATTACATTGATTCATTTTTATTGTTTTATCCTCCTGTTATGTTATATGTAAATGTAATATGTTGTTATAAGTAGGGAAATAACAACAGTTATACAGACTGGAATAACGCAGTGATACATTTAATGCGTTTCACACACTAGTGGTTGAAGATGCAGAGGAGGTGGAGCAGACCGTCCACCGTTGCCACAGTGGAGGTTAGAGATGCAGGAGGCGGTGGGTCCACGGTTCCGAAAGGCTCAGGGCGTTCATGAAGTGGTTGCAAGAGAGTGTTCAAGAGGTGATCGAGCCAGTGCATCGATTATCACCTTACTTAGTGTTACACTGCGTCACTAGCCTTTGTATATACGCCACACGTTTTAAGCGGATGAATGCTTAATCACAACATGTATGATGTGTATATATGTGGATGTATATGCATGGGCAATGGCTCTATTTTAAGGGACATTATGGCCAAATCGATTTTTTTTAGATTTTTATGTGTGCAACGGAATTGGAACACACCAAAAAATGCTACCAATATTGTCAGGTACTATCTGAAGGTGTTGAAACGATTTGTAGATCAATGAAGGAGGAATTTGAGAAAATGAGAAGGTGAGGCTTTTTTAGTCGAGCTTTTTTTGCGTCTAGGATGCTTCAAGAACTTTTTTCTTCGGAGTGTTTGCTAGATGTTTTCCATTAGGAAACTGACACAATTTTTATCGCTCACTATTGGTCGCAATAGTCAGGCACAGCCGCCGTTCATAATGTAAAGCTTTGCTCGGTTGTCTTTCAACTGCGGGAAAATCTGTGATAGCTAGTTTATCTCATTGCACTGAAGGCGAAGTTTGTTTTGTAGGGTCTTCAGGAAGTATTGGAGTATTATCACCCTCTTTTTCTAGATGGATCTCTTACAATTACGTTGTAGATTTTCTTCTTTCAAGCTCCATATATTTCTCTCTAATGGAATGTCTTGTTTTTGAACCAATACTTGTGTCAATAGTTTTTTCTTCAGTACTATTTTTTAGGCTAGTTTCATTATGTGGGCATCAGTGAATCTTGAATTGAACGGATGAAAGATTCATCTGCTCTACAACGTGCCTTTCCCACATATCAAAATGAGATTTTACGTTCTGCATGACCCACAGTCACAGTTCAGTGAGCGGATCCAAGGATTCCTTGCATTCGATTTCTTCCCCGCATTCTTCCTCCACAAAACTCTTCGAAACAAGCCACATGTTGCCTCGGCTGCCTCTTGAGGATGAGGATTTCTCTTTGATCAATCCATTAAGGACCAGACGCTACGTTTTGTATCCATGCCTCGCGACGTTAAATCCCACTCAGATGCTGTAATGTTAGCGTCGCGCCTCATGAGCAGGCGGGCGCAGACATCCAGAGGCGCGTGCACTGACATGTGCAGGTGCCGTCTCATGCGATTGCCGCGCAAGCGACGGTGAGACACCGCCAGCCTACCAATACTGGGTCATCAAAGGGTTGACAATATAAGATCTGCTTGGCATGATTATCTTCCAGTCTTCGAGGTAGCTGAGCTAGATGGTTTCTAGGCGTTGGATTAATTGATTACAAGAGGGAGTTGGGAAGATATGCGAACCAGAGCCTTGCTTAGTGATGCGCTGCATCACTAGCCGCTACTCTATCATTATGAAAGATTGAGGAAAAAGTTCCTTAGCAGCCGCTGAAAAATCAAAGACTGTACGTGAATTCTGTTAAAAAGCGCAATTACTGTTCTACAAAATAAAGACCATCGTTATCGACGATCTTCGCCAGCGATTTGCAAACTTCCAGATCTTCTCGAAATAGCCATTCCTTGAGCTTTCAACCTAAACTTCTGATATACCGCTTTGACTTGGTCAACTATCTCGGATGGGCTTCCACACAGGAAATGTCCTTTGAGCGGAAAAGACCATAACTGAACGACGCATCATCTGGGCTGTAGGCTGGGTGCGACAGGACCTCGATTCCCTTCAATTTATCAGGAACTTTTCCATTTTCTTTTTGCGGTGTGAGGTTTGGCATTGTCTTGCTGAAACAGCGCGTATTTTCGACGAATCAATGGCTGTTGCTTTTCCTCAGCGCATCATAGACTCTGTCCAGCTGCTCAGAGTAGAGTTCGACATTGATGGTGCAACCATTCGGATCAAGTTTGAAATAAGACATCTTCAAAATTCCACCAAACGCAGATCATGATCTTTATGTCAAACAGATTTTGATGTGCAACAGATCGCGGAGCTTGACCTTTTGGAATCAGACGCTTTTTAACTAGCGTTTCCGTGGGAGTTTTCTATGGAATTGTTTCTGAGGTATTTCCGTGAACTTACATCAATCGATAGTGTATAAAGTAACATAACATCTGAGTTTTCGCGGATGTTAGGGAACTTTCTCCTCAACTCAGTACCATTTGGCTCAAAGATTGTCTTTCCATGTCATGTGATTTTAGCTTGTTTTATAGGCAATATAAAACGATGAAGGAGGAACGTGAACGATTAGGAAGTATTCAAAATATGCGCAAAGAACAAAGTGAAATAGGCTGGATGCTGTTATGGTGCCCTTTGAGAGACGTTCTTGAGGTTTGAGTTACATGTATTTTTACAGGATATAAATTTAATCCGTCGGCGATGCTCAGTCTCTGAGGGATGCGCCATGCATTCGTCTTTATCCAACTCATTTGAGCTGATTAATGGCATATGTGTCCTTTACAATGACTCACGGCGATAGCCTACCGATGTAACAAGTCAGTGTTGCTATTCTTCCAGACAAGTCTGGTAACAGTTCAGGCACTGACCTCGGAGGGACGGAATACTTGGTGAGCCTTGGACGAGGGAAAGGAACATCGACCACCTGTTCGTTCTATAGCACCTCTAACCACTGCGTCGCACGCGTTCTTCCAAGTAGCGATGCCTCGCTTTCAATTGATTTTACTGATGGAAAGTCAGAGCATAAATTTTTCTAGCTGGATGCTTCGAACTTTAGTCTCTCGAAAATTTGGGAAAAAAAACGTAGATTTTTCGTTGCATAGATGGCTAGAAGTTTAATGAAAAGTTTATGTAACGCTCAATATATATATATATATATATATATATATATACATATATATACATTACACATACATATATATGCGTCGTATATACATATTATAATATATATATATATGTATATACATATATATATATATATATATATATATATATACGTAGACATCGAAAAAGCCTTGTATTGCTAACGTTCCAACATTTTTAGGAGATTCAAGAAGCGGTAAAGAACCGAGAAAAGTTTGAAAGAGACTTGGAACACTTACAAAAACGGTTCGATGAAGACACGCAAAAGAAAAATGTATGTTTTTCATCCCTTTCTTTGTATTATGCCAAAAATGATCTTTTAAAATATTTTCTCATTCATTTCAAATTTGAGGAATGTGAGGCTGAGGCTTCTTCGGTGCAATCAAACCTGACTGTAGAAACAGACAACTTGACCAAGCTAAGAGAATTGAAGACTGAAAAGAAATCTGCCATCAGGTATAATGCCCAGAGTCTGTTTTCTAAGTTATCCTATGGTAGGCGCGCCAGTGGCGCATGATCAAAGGTGCTTTGCGGCACATACATGGTCGACAGTTCGAGCCGCACCACGGCCCAGCAAACCATACATCCTCCGTTCCCGGAGAATTGGCACCAGACTTGTCTGAGGCGATAGCTGCACTGACTCGGTTTATTGCTAGGCCACGTTAGTCGCTGTAAGGCCGGATATGCATTCAGTGGCCTCTAACAATCTCAGAAGAAGACGAATACGTGGTACATCTTCCAGAGTTTGATAGACGCTGAGAGCTCTTTATTTTATCTTTTATGTTGTGGTCATGTTATTTTTATTTTGTACAGCGACATCAGCAGTGAGATAACGAGCGATGGAGCGAAGCGAGCAAGGTTAAAAAGCAATAGAATGTGAGTGGGTTTTCTTTGATATTTCAGTGTTTTGTCATCCTCTATTCTGTTAAAGTTTCTGTTGAAGCTCGTACGAAAAGAGGCGTGATCTTCTTAACGAGCAGATAAGGAAACTGGAGGAAGAATTTCAGTGCGAAAAACGAAAAGAAGAGGCATCGCTAACTAAAGCAAAGATGGATGAAGTCACTGAAAAGGTGTGGTCGTAATAGTACTTCCTAGTTTGCTTTAATTTCGACAAAAAGACAGAATAAGTCAGCAAGTGTACAGCTTTCTAACTTGGACAACTTATAGGCTCCTTTATGCTTCATCGTCTCTTCTATGCCTCTCTGTTAATCCCGGGGAACTCATTACCTCAGAGACCAACTCGATAATTGAGTCGATCGTCGTTATTCTGTTTATTTCAGGAGTCAGAATATATTGAACGTTTACAATTGATTCAACAAGAGCGCGATGAATTGCAGAAAGCTCAAGAGGAATCCTCTATGAGACATAACAAGGTATGTATTTGATCATAATTCTTTGGGACGGTGTTCATTCTTAGGAATACACTCGTTTTTTAAATTCTTTTGCCAGGCGTAGCTACTTCATGAGACTTCTATTAACCACTGGATCGGTTCAGTAACGGCGATTTTTTATCCTATATTTGTTTTCTGAAAAGTCTTCACTGTGGTGTCGCAACTGAATACGTTTCACCTTCGGCGTGCATTTTTTGCTCAGCTGGGGTCTTTGGTTGGTCTTTCACTAGACTTTCAGCGATCGTTCTATAACTTAAATCTCGATTATTCTGGAGCTAAGATTGGTTTCTGTATAGGTCTTCAAATAGCGCTGTAAGGACGGAAAAAAGGATTGCGTACTATACTCGAAGTTGTTAGTCCGTGCCTGAAAGTCATAGCAGGTTTATTCCGCCATTCACCTTGGGAACAGGAAGCTAATAGAGATATAATGACACAGAAAAGGTTTTTTTTTCTGCAAACAATCATTCTAGTACGTGAAACTTGTGTTAAGATCTCTTAAAAAGGGAAAAGAATCGAAATAAATGATGAACATTGCATCCTCTCGAGGCAGCATTTAGTCGCTGCACGGAACGTGATTTGAAGGATGCGGATTTTCGTCGCTTAGAAGTTTTATTTCTGTTTCAGAAAAAAAGTTCAGATTCAAAAATTATTCTGACACAAATGGCTTCCTCTACATGCTCATAGGCTTTTGGTGCGTATATACTCAAGTGCTAAATATTACTTTTTTGCTCTTACAGCGCTCTGTGAAGACAAAGAACCGAGCCTGGTCTCAGAATCATGTTGATTTAAGTTATGGAATAAGTACTAGAAGTCTGGTAAAAAGACAAACACACGCCAGCTGCACGAATTATGCGCATCGAAGATGGAACGTAATTTTTCTTGGCTGCTACACGTGCACTACTAACTCCTCTTCAAAAGCCAAGTACACTGTTGAAATCTCTAAGATTTGAGCTATAGAATGACTATCAAAAGTCTGAGAGAAATCGAAAGATACTAGTTCGGAAAGGATTAACCATTGGCAGACTGGTTGACAATTTTTTATTGAATGCGTTCACTTCGTATTCCAATGAGCATCTAATCATTCATCTTTTAACAGTTCCCAGGACCGGACTGTCTATTGACCTCGGCAAGCTTCAATACAATTCCTGATCTTCTTCTTCGAGCAAAAGACGAGGTGTTACAATAAACTTTATTTGACAGCTGACGTTTCGGCAGTCCGCCATCAGAGGCTGGAAAGGTGAAATTGTCCGCAATCCAATAAGCCAAACACCTTCATTACTCTTCTAGAAAAAATCACCAAACCTAGATTTCAATCGCATCAAGCACAAAATCAAGTCTCAACATACACCGCTTTTCATATGTGTGTTCCACTGAATGATTCAAGTGGAGACCACCGGAAGGAGATCACATAGGCTCGTAATGCACCTTACCCATCAGAACAACAGTCTTATATACTGACTCAAATCACGTGTGATAAAGGGGCATTCCTCCCTGCGGTTTATCGTTGGATTGCTAGTATCAATCCAAAGTGCTTCAAGAATTTTTCGCGCTGATGTTTTTTGTTCCTGCGCAAGGATGGTGACTTCGATCTCAAAATCAGCTCCGTCGTGCTTCTGTGCTCTATGCGTCCCTAGCGGGGTGTTCCGTCTATCAAGACGCATGTCAGCTAGGTGTTCATCTGATGCGAGCATAGAGCGGCCTACCCGTTTCGCCAATATATTTATCGCTACACGCTTTGCAAGAGATTAGGTAGACTGTACTTACGCTCATGCAATCACCGTCTCTGCCGTCAGGACATATTTTACAATCTTTCATCATACAAAGACGGTCATATAAGCGGTTGCGAACTAGTTGGCCTATTAGAGTATTTGGTGGTATTTCAATAATGGCCACCGATTGCTCTGAACCCGCTCTTTTCAAACAGCGTTTTATAGCTGCACTTATCTCATTTGAAAAGAACAGGGAATGAACGGGCTCTCTTTTCAATCGAGTTTTCGTTCGAAGGCGTACTCTTTCCTCTAAACCTAAGTCGAGGGGTTACAAATTCGTATCCATTAGAAGTGGCTATCTCCTAGCCAGTTTCACGGATTCTAGTCTCTGCTCCTCCCGGTGCATACATCGGCTGCTGCTCGAAATATGTTTTTTACTAGCGCCTTTTTCGTATGTGAGGGATGAGAAGAGAGATAGTGAACCAGGAAATTCTTATTACTTGGCTATCGGTACAACTTTGTTATGTAGTCGCTCTCGCTTGAGCTTATTTGCACGTTCAAGAGGGGCCAATCATTTCTTGGTATCTCATGGGTGAATTTTATATAATCTGACTGTTCATTTAACAATCTCGAGCAATTACCTAGTTCCTAGGACTACAAAAAACATCAGCGCGAAAACTTCTTGAAGCACTCTGGATTGATACCACCAATCCAGCTATGAACCGCAGGGAGGAATGCCTCATTATCACATGTGATTTGAGTCAGTATGTAAGACTGTTGTTTCGATGGGTAAGGTGCATTACGAGCCTATGTGATCTCCTTCCGGTGGTCTCCACTTTAATTATTCGGTGGAACACCGTATAAAAAGAGGTGAGTATGTTGAGAGTTGATTTCGTGCTTGATGCGATTGAAATCTAGGTCTGGTGATTTTTTCTAGAAGAGTAATGAAGTTGTTTGGCTTATTGGATTGCGGACAATTTGACCTTTCCGAGGCTCTGAAGAACGCGAACTCCCGACACGTCAGCTGTCAAATATAGTTTATTATAACACCTGATGTTTGGCTTAAAGAAGAAAATCAGGAATTCATCTTTTATGTTGAGGTAATATTTCGGCTTCAGCTTGTTCGCGAATCTCGCAAAATTTCTGGAAAAATACAGGATCTTGGAAATGAAATTAGTCGCGCTGAAATGACCAAGAAAAACGCTGTTATGAGGTATGCGATAGATTTTAAATGTCTTTCAAGAATTTCGTATCTTCTCTGACACTAATAGTGTAGCAGCGTTTTTGACCCTTTGGGTATCGTGTGTATCATTTTTGATACAAGCTTGGCCGCGTCGCTACTCGTTTGCTGGGATATACTGTATTGGATGCGCGCCTCGATATGAATGTATTTTCGATTGTACTTGATTTTATCCATATTTTACAACTTTGATTAGGTTCTTCTCAGTTAAACGGCACGGAATAAGAAACGACCCTTTTCAATGAGAATGCTAATCATTCGAAAAATCAAATTTTGAAGCAATGCTTTACGTGCTCGATTTCGAAGAGGCATTTTCATAGCACCGAAGGATTATATATAAAACTATGTTTCAAACGCGTCACGTGCTTCGATCATTATCACGTTTTTATTTTGCTAAACAAAACTTTTCAACTGAAAATTCGAAAATATGTTTCCTTCCAGAAAAGCTTTTTACAGCGCAGTAGCCAAAAGAAAAGTTTTGTTTCACGCACGGGTATTTCTCGCAGAACAGAGCTGTTTCCTTGGATTATGAGTATCCATTCGATAGCGTAAATTTCGACGACTCCAGCGCAGTGATCAATTTCTGGAAAGGCCGTGTCACTCCAGTGAAGCAGGAAAAATAAAACTAAGTTTAACATACATCGTGCATTTACTTGTCGGCTAGTCTGTGTCCGTGGCCGTAAACTGATGCTCGGCCAGTCGATCGCACCGACGTGACTCACTGTGTAGTGCAAGTTTTTGTATTGAATTTATGATTTTTCTCCGCTCTGAAAAATATTTCACATAAAACGTATGACTGTGTACTCGAACATCTCCTCTACACACCCACATCTTTGGTGTTTCCAGGAATATATGCGTGATAAAAATAAAAGCGTGCGGCGGTGGTTAAGGCATCAATTTTATTTTGATGGTTATAGTGCTTTAGAAGGGCCTTTTCAAAAAACAAGCACGCACAGCACTAGCCCAAGATTTAGGCTTTGAATGTCGCTAAACTATTACGAAATGTTTTTGTCCAACGAGAAAATCTCATTTTTCATTCCGTGCCGTTTAACGGAAAAAAAAGACTTTTGATTATAGATATAATCAACAACTACAGTTAGTAACTTCTTAATACTCTGCGAACAATTCATAGCATTATAAAACTTGATTATCATTTTTGGCAAATTCTGACTTTTTACAAGCAATTGACCGTTGCAGTGCTCATTAGAAAGCATCGGCTCTGCTTTCACAACGGATAGCCTTACTGAGCTCTCTTCAGTGTAACGACAAGAGTCTGAGTTACACTGGAAAACTACCATATTGTCGTCGGAGCACTCTCCGCCAGACGGTTGATTGCATAGCGTTCCAAGCGAAAAGGTACCCAGAGGGTCACACTTCGGGCACTGCGGCGTCACGGTGCTAGCCCCGCCCGTCGGCGCGCGCGTGGCTGGCAGTCCTTTGTGCCAAGTACTAGTGATGCAGACCATCGAGGAGAGAAGACTGATACTTCGATCCTCTTCCAACGGCGCTCAGAAAGAGTTTCCTTATGTTTTCAGTTCAATACGCACCATATTACACCACAGCACACCATATCTCCTATCGTAATACTGTGACTTAAGCAAGTTTATTCCTCTGAACAATCTTTTCAACATCTGTTTCGTATTAAAAAGTAGTGAATTGTAAACAACTGAGCTTTTTTTTTTGCTGTAATAATGGCGTATATAGAGGAACTTTCAACATTATCGACACAAAAAAGTCTGCTGTGATGCGTCGTAGTAAGGGACCGAAACAGCAACCTTCTTCCCGTTAGTCTGCATCACTAAGCACTCGGCACGGGGAACTGCTCGCCACCACGCGCCAGTGGAGCGGGCTAGCGCCGCGACCCTCGGTACCGAAAGTGTCAAAGTGTTACTAGTGGACATGAATGTATATAGTTCTTAAACAGATTTGGCGAGAATGTTCCGCAGATTTTGAAGATTTTGGCCGCGAATGGTGACAAGTTTTGAGCACTTACCTCGTGGCCCTATAGGTTTGTTGAAATATGTTGCTTTTATCTTTTACATGCTTTTTGACATTCCTTGACCTAATATTATTTTTAGGAATGCATATCAAAGTGCGAGATAAAAATTGGACCTTTGCCGTTGAGGAAGCTACTCGCCGTCACTTGTCGTCATTTGTATTCAATTCGAAACGTGACCATAAAGTTTTCGAGCGATTAATGAGAGAAAACGGTGTGACTGGAACTTTACCAAATGCCATCTTACGAGGTATGTGTCGACGATCTGATGAAGATATCCAGATGCGGATAGAAGTGTCTTTTCCATGCAATTCAGTTATGAGTGGACAAATGAAAAAGCGATCTCATCCACAGGAGAGGAACTTTCCACATGAGTGTCAGTAATCATACGACACCTCAGATTTCTGGCCACAGCCCACGTCTTGGGTTTTTGAAAAAGCTCTAGTGTTGCACAGGAGAAGATTTCTCACCTTGAACACGCATCGTTCTCGCGGACAGAGCTCTTTCTTCGGACTATGGTAACCATTCGATAGCGCAATTGTTTATGGTTTCCACCACTGTGCTTATTTCCTTAAAAGACCGTTTCTCTGAAACGCAGTAGGTATAACAATTTGAATTCCCATCTGAGATGATGGCCTCTTTGGCCAATTCGCATGAGTGCGCTTGAGGCGGTCGCGTGAACTACTGACGCGGTATTTCTCCACGCGTTCATAATAGCTCTAAAGATAAAATATGGATACACGCTTTCATATGCCGGAGAATCGATAATCGTCGCTCCAGCGCACGCGGACTGCCCCAGCCAGCCGCACGTGGATGGCCAAATACCCCTTTGATCACAGATGGGATCAACTTATTTTACCTACTGCGTTTCATAGAAATGGTCTTCTAGGATATGAGCACAGCGTTGGAATCAAATTTGATTACGCTACCGAGTGATTACTAAAGTCAAGGAAAGACCTCTGTTCGGCGAAAAATATGCGTGAATGAAGTCAAGGAATCTCCTCTTGTATCAGTGCCGAAAAAAGTCTTTCTTGAAAACCGGTAGCGTGGAACTGTAGTCAGAATTTGAACTTTCTAATGATTACTAACTCACCCATGAAAATTTCCTCTCCAGCGAATGAGATAGGTTGTCCCTTCACAACTGAAAAGCAACGACTTTACCTTAGATTTGATCTCCGACCTTATGATGTGAGCCTTAATGAGCCATCGTCTGAATGGGATACAGTTCTCCGTATTATAGAAGTCGACGACACCATCATTAGGTTAGTAGGTTTTTTGACTTAAAAAGTTGGGTACCACGTGGGTCGCTTTCGTATCACTGCTTGCTGCGCGGCGTTTCGGCCTACTAAGGCTTAGTGTAGCGGTTGCGAGCACCGTTACATAGATCTGGTAGTTATTGATGGTCTTGTTGACTATTCGATATCTTATTTTATTGGGTTGTCCCATAATTTATTTTACTTCGACACCTTTGCTACTCATTTATTTAATCCAAAAGAAACAAACAAACAAACCAACAAGGGTTATCACCTTAATGATCATTGATACAACAATTATAAAGATTGGATGTCTTTCAGAAAAGTGAGGGTGGCGATAAAAGAAGACTGTGAGATCACTTTTGGACTGGACTTTGATTTGTGTTCTCGTGCAGATGGTGCTTTAAGACATGGAAATAAATAATAATCCGATGGAAAAAATATCAAAACTATACGATGGATGTGTTCCCGTGGTTCAGTTCAGTTTATCCAAAATGTGGCAAGTCGACTTTGCAATGTGACATGGTCGGTCACTGTATGAGGTGTTCATCGAGACGGCGCTTTTGTGATAGCGCATTTCATCTAGATGACAAGCGTTGTTCTACGGCCGTATCTAAGGGTCCGCCCCATCGAGGGCTACCGTTGATAGGCATGCGGCGTCGCGCCGGTCGCCGCGCAGGTGGGCCGCATCCGCATGTCTGTACCTGCATGTCTGGACTGGCTGTCTGCGTGCCTTCCCACAAGACGCGACGTCGCCACACAGTAGCTGACTGAGATTTCACGTCGCGCGACTTAGTATGAAACGCACCATAGGGTCATTAAAGGGGTACCCAAGCTGCTGGAACATTTTCCAATATGCTTTGGCTTTTGGAAATAACCCGGTTTGAGGAAGAAAAAAGCTAATATGCCTTATTAGGATCTCTTCAATCACATTCTTTCTTTTGCTGATCACATTAGCTTTCAGTGACGAAAAAAATCACATTTTATCAGAAACTGCAACATTCTCATCGAAGAGCGCCCTACTAGCTAGAGCTACCGTGCAGTGTGCTAGGCGAAAAATCAACGTGGTACCCAACGTATAAAGTTCTTTGTTCTTCTATATAGAATGGACAGCAGTGCTCAAGATGTTTAGTATTTACACAATTTTTAGGAATGTTTTAATCGACATGGACTCTGTGGAGGGAATAGTATTGCTTAAAACTGATGAAGACGCTCGTCGTATTATGGATGGGATGGTAAGCAGTAATTAATAACTGAAGATGTGAAGATTTCCACTGTGTGGAATAAAAGCATAATAACGCAATTGTTGTCGACTTGACAGTAGGTGACAGTAGGTGTTTCAGAAGAAAATAGCTGACTAAAATCAACTAAATGACTAGATATTTTATAGAATGTTCTGATTACACATCTAAGAATGTCAAGTGATTTGCAAAACTCTCGATCTCGGACAAGGAGTTTGACCCGCGCCCCATCTGTACCGAGCATGTTACCACTGCCCCACAGGAACCACCACTTGGCTACGATTCTTTCCTAGCCTGCCTCGGTTTCGTTTTGTTAACACGTGCCATCGGTATGGGTTAAACGTGGTCTCAGCTCTCTTCTGGGGTCAAATGTTCTGCATATCGCTCCACATTCTTAGTGTATAATGAGAACATTAGAACAGTCTTAAAAGCACTGGTGTAAAGAAATTCTATCGGATTATACGAATCAATTTCTAAGTGGTAACGCTACATTGTGGCTGACCATGTTCACATTATTGAGCCATAAGGCAATGATTTTTATATCCAAGAATGTTGAGTGATTTGCCAAGCTTTAAGCCTCGGGTGGGAGTTGACCCTGCATACCGCATTCTCCGGGACCACGCACTAACCACTGCATTTTTGGTCGACTACATTTATCAAGTAGCTGTCAGCTTAACTGGGCTTGATGCCAATATGTGCTTACCAGAACAAACCGGTAGCGGTTTTCTGCCAACAACATCGATACCTTGTATCACTGACACACTGATAATAGAGCAGGAGCCCGGTAGTGCAGTATCTTGGTATACACAACCATCAAGGGTGAGACCGGAGTTCAACTGCTCTCGCGATGCAGTTTACTCGCAATAAAAAGAGTATAGATTTAGTTGTGCTATTACATCTTTCTTTTTTATTTAGTGTCCAGATAAGTGTGTATGTGCGTACACTATGAGTGGTGGCATGGCGAGGGGTCGAAATCGAAAAGGCGAAGGATTCTACCGATTCTATGCTTGTCAAAGAGCTCGAAAGACGACTTTTCTCTCAGATCAAGCGTTCAATATGGACACTGTGTAAGGAATTTGAAGCACTTTTTTAGCACTTAATCATGTCCACTCTCTTCTCTCCTCTCTCTCCTCTTCCCCTCTCCCCTCTCTCTTTCTCTCTCTCTCTTTATCTCTCTTTCTGTCCATCTCTCTTCTCTCCTATCTGTGTATTTAAGCTGATATTTTGCAGTTCTATGAAAGCCGAGCTTTCGCGATTAGAAGATGAGAACAGCAAATTACAGGATGATATCAATAAGGTTTGTACCTGCCCGTTTCCGTCGATTTATTGCTATTGCCATCATTTTGAGTAGGTATTAATAATGTGTTCTTAGTACGGACGTGATATTCAGGCTGCCTCAGAACTTACTTCCCTTCAACGCAAACATAGCAAAGCGGCTCAGAGCTACGTTACAACAGAGGCTGAACGTAACGGTTTACGAAGTCAGTATCGGTCACTGGAACGACGATTTGAGCAGCTGCAGATGGAAGACGATCATTCGGTCGTAGAAACCGTGGTAAGTTATGCTAAAATTTGATGAAATCGAAGTTTCCTACACATTTTTGCTTTTGATCCACTCACTAAAGTAATGGCTATCATTGCAATGTGACTGAGTCTATTAGAATGCATTTAAGCGTCTCAGCCTGGATGAAATAAATGCTCAAATCGGCGAATTGGATGATGAACTTGTAAAACTAAATGAGGTGGGAACTTTCTTCAAAGCGGTGCTTCCTTTATTTCTGTAGGTATCCCGATATTCTGTCACTATCTACTCAATAAGCCATGTATGGTTTATCTTATCTACGCTTGTTGTTACAGGATGTATCACAAAAGAAAAAGAAGGTGCTCGATCTCAGGAAGGAACTTGGAGAATTGGATTCCAAATTAAATGAAGCTAAAAGCAACGTGGAACTGTTACAGGTACCTCAATCGACTCAAGTCTATAAGATTTCGTTGAGTTCTTAAAGAAGTTGGAAATCATATGACAGTACTCTTTGTTCATGTCAAATGGTTTAGAATGAGCTTGAAGATGCAAACGAGAGAATCCGCCATCTTGATGACGCTTCTGAATCGAACTTGAAACATCAAGAACGGATACGTGGGGTTAGTTTCCTTGTTTCGAGCTATTTAAACCAATAAGATGCTTCTCAAGCCTCCATATATTTCCGTCCTCGCTAATCTTCGTCCCCGGTATAGATGAAGCACGAGTTCAACTCTCCTCTGAGGTAGATTTTTTTGCTTACGACTCAATTCTCTTAGGGATTTTGAAACATTATAACTGCAGAAAAGCAGTAAAGCATAAGAAACCTTGGACTTATATAATCTTCTAGTTTTAATTTTCAGCACCTTGCCAAAATAGATACAGAAATGGAAGAGTTGGAATTGAAACGAGTCGAGGCCTCAAAAACGGTGAGTACTGAGCTGGTTTCTTACTTATTGCTTCTACAATTACCTATTTACATGGTGCAATAAGGGCGTATTGGTGAGAGGTGCCTTGTGACCCAATCGTGGTCGGTGATACTCAATTTCGCGCCCAAAGCTCATCAAGCCCTTTACCTCTCAGGAGTCGGCGAGCAGGTATCAGACTTGTCTGGGATGATAGCCAACATTGGCTTGACACATATTTAAGCTACCGCGAGTCATTGTAAAGTTCAGATATGCATTCAGTCACCATTAACGGTGTTAGATAAAGTCGAATCATTGTGAAACCCTCAGAATTGATCAAATTCGAATACTTCGTCACGTCCTCGTTTGTCCTTTTATGGTTCGGTCTCGTGCCATAGGAATATCAGCGTTCTTTCTCATTCGATTTGTTATCTCGCATCAATCATCAACATAAGGTTTGGATTTGAGTTAGTACTTGCCTCCCCCTTAGGAATTCAGTCGTCTTCATGAATGGCATTTGATACTTTTCAATGGGTTTTCATTGGGAGCCTGGTAACGCTGTGGTAGAGAGAGGGTTTCCAAATTTTCACTGTGGGCAGTCACCCGATTCTATGATTCTGAAACTGTTCCTACACATGTCTGGCAAGAATTTACGAACTCCACACTGATGGAAGGCATTGCTTGCTCTGAAGCAGGTTCATGGTTTTTCTCGTGTCAATTTAGAGAGCACCGAAAACCATTGCGTGAAATATTACTTTTTCTCCACGACTAGGTTACACCAAGAAGAGATATGATTCTGTGCCATTCAAAATTACGTTTTCTTGTTTCGGTTCATTACTTTTTGAAAAAGCTGCGTAGTATAGTGAACCAGAATTCTTTTAATATAACCGTTTCATCGGTGGTATGATGTTACACTTTTTATCAAATGATGTTGAGTCATATGCAAAACTTTGGGCGTCGGTCTTGTGTCTCAGAAAGAGTGATGACAGAACAGCAGCGTCGACACTGCAGTTGTTAACACGCGCTTCTCAAAGAGTGAAATGGGCGTTTGATTCCCCTTTCAGAGTTCTGCATATCACTCAACAATATGGGATATATTCGTAATCACGGTGTATTTGATCTATCAGAGCATATCCTTAGGTAATAGTTTATACGTTGCTAGTATTCAGGCTGACCGAAGTAAAGAACTTCCAACACCATCTTCAATGTCATTTCCGCCCGATATGAAACAACTGGATGATACCGCCGAGCTTGACGAGAAATATAAGGCTCTAACACTGAGAATAGCAGCGGCTGAAAATGTGTAAGTGTTAGATGTACCTTTTCTGACTAGGAAAAGCACTGTCGATAAGTCGACAGACAAACAGCCCTAAAAAGCAATATTAAACAGCCTCAAAAACATATCTTAATTTCGAGTGTTTTCTTAAGACCACAGCTCAAATTTCAATATGCCTGATAATCATTATTTGAGCCACGCATGTCAGTGGTCTGTCAATGAGGGCTGACTTATAGAGCCCGATACACGTGTTTCGATATTACGATCTCGTCAGTTGGGCAGTTACCCTATGGTCTTAAGAGCACACTCGAAACGAAAGTTATGATTTATTGAATATACCACCGAGATTAGCAAAAGACGAGAAAGGGTAAGTGCCCGACTGACGAGATCGCAAGATCGAAACACGTGTATCGGGCTCTATAAGTCAGCCCTCATTGACAGACCACTGACATGCGTGGCTCAAATAATGATTATCAGCCTCAAAAACGATAATCATAGATTGATAATTATCGAAGAAATCGTGATTTATGGCTTTGTATAACTTTGTCAATTGTATATCTATAGTATGCATTTGTTTAATGCATTATGACTTTAGCTCACACATTCTCCCCTTCACTCTTTTCACAATACTGTGGAAATGAATACAGAGTAGTTCAGTCACTCTTCCATTGCTCTTAGCATTCACGTCTCTTTCTATTTTCCTTGTTCACTCTACAAAGTAGTATTTAATTGCTGGCTCACAATTGATGTTGCCTTGGTGTTGTAATTTACGTTGTAATTGGTGTTATAAAGGTTCAATTACCCAAGTTTGGGGTAGTTTTGCGAAGCCAGTATGGTCTA
Source organism: Parelaphostrongylus tenuis (assembly GCA_019055375.1). Taxonomy (NCBI): domain Eukaryota; kingdom Metazoa; phylum Nematoda; class Chromadorea; order Rhabditida; family Metastrongylidae; genus Parelaphostrongylus; species Parelaphostrongylus tenuis. The sequence goes on along the minus strand of JAHQIW010000176.1, from coordinate 21,602 downwards.
TAATCGGGCCTAGACATAATCAACAACAGCAAAAAAATCCACTAAACCGTCATTACAAGCACTATATTTTGGTAATCGCCGGCGATTTCAGCTCTGGGAATGTTGTCGCATCAGAGGAGCTTCAATCTTACAAGGAAAAATATGAAGAAGCCATGAGACAGTATCTAGTGTTGAGGGCGCTCAATAAGGTTAGTCCTTCTGTAACAATATCACGCTCATTGTTAGGTATATGATGGTGTTTACTGCTTATGCTGTCATTTTAACCACTTTGATACGGCGCGTACCGAAATCGACACACGCGTGTCCGCGCTGTTCAGGCGGCTTACGAACATGAGCGCGATTCTTAATAAAAATCTGGTGCTCATCTAGTAAATGTTAGTTCAAAAGGGCTTCATCGAAATCAAGATAAAACTCACCAAATGGACTTCTTCAAAAGTACTTGTTAGTGAAAAAAACGGTCATATGTTTTTTATAATCTTCGAAACTAGGAGCGAACCAGAAACTGCCGCCGTAGCGCAGGCATTAATCTATTGTGTTTCAGAAACTGTCAGAATTCATTTCAATACGAAAGGAGAGATTTCCTATAATATGTCACGCCATAACGATGCGATTGAAAAAGACTTTCCAAAATCTGATGGCGACCAGGTAGATCTATGGTTTTGCGTGTTTACCATAATCAATATACGTTCTTGATTTCTCTTTTTTCTCTCTTAATCTTGATAGTTTTACTAAATTACGGCGGGATATGCTCTGCAGAACCTTTGTGACTGTTTTCAGGATTGTGGAAATTTCATGAAAATCATTTAAAATTTCTCTAAGAGCTAGTTTTTTGTGTTATCCAATGAGATGCTGATGAATAGAAAGGCTGCAATTTTAAGGCGTTATGATGGGAATCTCATCGTAGATCGACAGAAAGAACTCATCAATATAACTGTCGCTACGCACCAGAGAGATCAATCCTCGCATCCAGCGACTAAAAGCGTCGTTCAGGATTTGAAGGGTAGGTCGTCTATTCTAGTCTATTACAATTCCGATTGATTGTTAACCCATTCGGCACTAAGTGTGCACTATCGTGTACATCAGTGCATGCGCCGCTGCTCGGTTCACTAAGGCTTAGTCTATTAGATGTGCGCCCTGATACCTTCTTATACGTGTTTCATTACTCTTATTCTTGTTCTAGATATCTGATTATTTTCACAACATCTGTGGTTGATAGCTTTACGATACTATGCAAAGAATTTATGTTTATTAGCAGCATATAGTTTATAACAAATTTGACAACAATATATAAAACATTCTTGATTTACAGTGTACAATCGCATCGTATATGAATATAAAGTAGAATATAAATTTTTGTGCAAGTGTCAGTATCATTTTGCAGTGCCGTTTTTGAAAAGTAACAGGTTATTTCGTTGCTTTTTAGGAAACATTGGAGCTAATCCTACTATCGATAGCCTCATTGAAGTCTCCACATCCGAATTCTCTTTTCAACTGATCACAAAACCCTCTTCAGTGACGTTATAACTCCAAATAACATTGGAAAACTACAGCATTCTCAATGTGGCGCGCCCTACCCAGCTGGCGACCGCGCTGCGTGCCTGAGGAAAATCAACGGGTACCGAAAGAGCAGGGCGCATGTGGCGCAGTGGTTAGAGGTCCTCTGCGTCGTACACGAGGTCAATTGTTCGATCTAACGCTCATGGCTCACCAAGCCATCCATCCCATCCGGGGTCGGGAAATTGGTACCAGACTGGCCTCAGACTTGTCTGGGAGGATAAGCAGCACTGACTCGGTTTAGCGGGAGGCCACTGCGAGTCATTGTAAAGGCCAGATATGCATTCAATCACCTCAGACGAAGTTAGAAATTGAAGACGAATGCATGGCGCATCCCTCAGGGATTGATCAACGCCGAGAGCTTTATCCTTTATCTTTATACCGAAGGAGTTAGTCATGTGTGGTCACCGTACTACCATGACATGGTAATCCCACTTTCTTAGCGTAGAATTGTATGTATCCATGGATATTTGAACAGCCATGGCTATAATGTTTCAAAAAGTTTTATTAGGTGAACTCTGTTGTCCAAGCAAGATGATTTCTAAACACTTTATCAATTTTGTGTTCTTTAGATGGATTATCAATAGGGTTTAGGTCTTTCTGGTGGTGAGCGGTCCTTTACAACGGCATGTTTCATTATGGCATTGTGGGAGATAATGGAGGCTCCGTTTAGATGTATGGACGAATTCGATGTATTCATGGATATGATTAATAGACGAGTCAGTTCTATTCCGTTTTCTCTCATTTTTTTGATGAATTTCGATTTTCGTTATCTTCTTTTGCAGTTGGAGTGATTGGGTAGTACGGCAACCATTACAGGTTATCATGGAGCTGTTGGTAAAATTGGCCACAGAGCAGTACTCGCATAATCAGTTTATCTTCTTTACACCACAAGGAATAAAGGAACTCGGCGAGCGGGAACATGTTCAAGTGTTTGAGATGCCGAAAGTTCGTGAGTAGATGTGGTAGATGCTATCCATTTAACGTGAAGATACGTCGATTACCGTATCGTTTTGTGAACTTGATCTCTCAATTTGTGATGTGCTTACGTTTATACCTCCTCTAATATCTCCCTAATCATTGTAAATACTGATTTGTCAGACGTGGGTGTCGCAGAGGTTAGAGGTGCCCTGCGACGCGCATGTGATCGTTGGTTCGGTTTTGAAAAATCACTAAGCGGTCTCAAATAATGTGTGATGAATTTGTCGAATGCACAGCGCAACTGTCAACGATCGATCAGCGGTGATTATCCTTGTTATTTATTTATTTGTTAACAGTAAGATGGAAGTGTCCAGGCATAGATAAGATCTCAATGCAGACTACTAACTCGTCGAAAACTATATCAGGGTGATCGCTTGTTCTGTGTCATATTTTCTCGCGCTTTCCTTTTTGTAACTTTGTATAATCAAGTTTTTTTTCCGATATGCATTCTGATTCATGAGTTTCTTTTCTGGAAAGAGAAGCTTGCATACCCAAGAGGGCATTTGTTGTAATTATCGCTCTCGGTGTGAAAATTTCCTTTCTAATAAAATTTAGTGTAAAGTCGATGTTTGCAGTAACATGAGGTGGCTACCACGAATTTATCGCTTCTCATGTCATTTTGGGCAACGCCAACTATCACTGGTAACATACGGCAAATAAAAAAGTCTGTTGGTATGCATCGAGCTTAGTTAACCAAGGCTTATATATGTAGGTTCCTAAGACATATCTTCTTCAGCCGAAGCGGTGTTGGTTAGCGCTAGTAGTAGTAGTCCAGTGGCTGACGTCTCAGCAACTTCGCCTTCTTTCACAACCTCAAATTTGGGTATCTAAACCACATGTACATAATTTTCGTTTCGAGTGTTTTCTTAAGACCACTGCTCAAATTTCAATATGCCTGATAATCATTATTTGAGCCACGCATGTCAGTGGTCTGTCAATGAGGGCTGGCTTATAGAGCCCGCCCGACACACGTGTTTCGATCTTGCGATCTCGTCAGTCGGGCAGTTACCCTTTCTCGTCTTTTGCTAATCTCGGTGGTACATTCAATAAATCATAACCTTCGTTTTGAGTGTTTTCTTAAGACCATAGGGTAACTGCCCAACTGACGAGATCGCAAGATCGAAACACGTGTATCTTGCTCTATAAGTCAGCCCTCATTGACAGACCACTGACATGCGTGGCTCAAATAATGATTATCGAGCACATGTACATAGTTGAGCTGTGGATTTTCCTAGTATATTAGCGAATATTTCGATTGCATTCACTGTGCAGGGATGGGCGTGATCTTTTAGTCGACTGCGGCCTGCTTTAAACTCAGTGCGCATGGTCCGCTGTCCCCTGCCATAGAAGGTGCTGATAAGTAGTGCAATAAGTCACCACGAGAGTAGTGAATCTCGTCTTGTAGAGCTAACAGTCTCAGTCATCTCTTAGAAAGTCGTCTATTCAACTGCTGTCGTCAGTGGAGCGTCATGGATGTCTCATGGGCAATATGGAGCTGGAAGCAGTCACTGCATTTGATGTGGTGAATATGGCCTTCTTTGGACCTGAAGAGCGGCTGTCGTCGATCTTGTACATTAAGTATGACAAGAAAACTTTGTAAGACTAAATAAATGATTGGAAATGAGCCAGTACGCCGTTCTGTAACGTGTTAATGTAGCGCATTTTTCAGCTGTGCGGGAAAGCTCACAGCGGCAGTGCTTTGTCTCAAATGATCTCACTGTGTAGGAGTGGTAGAGACAATCAAACACTTGGTGGTTCTGTTGTGACCCGGTAATTTAACCTTTCGGGCGGCGTGCATCGTTTTCGATGCACCCCTGTACTCCCCCACCACCCTCCCCCGATCATCCATGAGGAGTGGCCTTTACTCGAGTAAAATCGCTGAGGAAGCTTCTTGAGAGTCAACCCTCTCGAGACCACGCACCTAACCCTCTGCCTCTTCAGCCCTTTAACGTGTTCCGTCTAAGAAAGAATGGCATCTGATCAGCATATCATTGTTAGCCGCAGCACGCTCCATTGTTAGACGAAACTCGCTGAGGGTTAGAGACGCTGAGGTTTGGGTTCATGGTCCGAAAATGGTTAATTAAAGTGAAAAGGATGCTCATATGGGCATTGACTGTGCTAGCCTTAGCTAGATTTGAAGTTATAATAACTTAGGAAATACGACGATATTCTTCATGAGGTTACAAAGCAATGAATTTACTTTCCAGTAGTGCTGTTATAGCAGGGCAACGGCCTCGATAGTGTAGTGGCTAGCATACGCTTCAAGTAGGGGTCAGACACAGGTTTAATTCCTCCTGAGGTAGAGTGGTGTCATCGTTTTGCCTAAGATTGAGCTGTGTGTTAGTTTCTATCGGGATTTGGTGTGAAATGTGGAAAATTACCTCGTTTGCAGTGATCAGAAATTGACGGATGATTCTAACGGATTGTATGTTTCTACCGTGGTTAACCCTGGTTAATCTTGGTGGTGGATTTTCATCAGAAGAACCATCAGAATACAACGACGATGAGCAAGAAAGGCCACAATTCTTCACCCTTGATGGCGTCGTAGCTGGTGGTAATTTCTCGCGATATGAGCTGAAATTCGGTAAACCGATGAGGATAGTGCTGGAGAGTGTTGAGGGTGAGTGACCTATTTCTCGTACAAAAGGGGCTTTCTGATTAGGAGGGTACAAATGAAAAACCGATCTCATTCGTTGGAGAGCAACTTTCCATAGAAATGATAGTAACCATTCGAAAGCTGAGACATGAAGCTACGGTCACATGTCGTCCATTTTCCAAAGCACCCCTTTATAACGCTGTAACATTCGAAATGAAATAATTTTCATAAAGCCACGTGTTTTTTCTCTTATGTCGCCTTTATTTTACTAGGCAGAACTCCTTTCCTAGAGTGTCAGTACTTGAACTATATCACAAGATTCAAAGAACTCAAAAAAGGGGGCTTTTCAAAAGCTCTACTGATTTTTTTGATCTACTCCGGTCTTTTGATTTGTGCTTAAAACGTCGCTGGACAGACTCCTTTTAAATACCATTAGTGATCATCTGATAGCGTAATCTTTCCTGATTCTAGCGTTGTGCTTATCTTCTGGGAATACGGTTTAGCAGGGAAAATAGGATCAAGTTTTACATTTTTGGCAACGTTGTTTACCGGCTATTCGAGAAGGCAAAGGCCGTGGCAAGGGTGGGACGAGGCGGGACGATCGACGTATTATATTTACATATTCAGATATATTTAGATGCAAATTTCTCCTCCGCTTTGAAAGAAAGCCAGACAAAACAATCGACGAATACTCGAAATTCATAGTATTTTTGCTGCATTTCGCACTATTATGATGTTTTCTATATCCCTAAGAGAATTGAGTGATGAGCAAAAACGCGACCTCAGGCGGGAATCGAACCCACGTTTCATCCTATCCGGGGACGCGTGCTCTATCACTACACCACTGAGGCACATTAGCCGATCACTCATTCTTCAACATCTCAATGTTAGCTATCAGCCACCAACCTTTGACAGGTTTGACACCGATTCCGCCTGAGGTCGTGTTTTTGCTCATCACTCAACTTTTAGTAATATAGAAAACATCATGATAGTGCGAAATGCAGCAAAAACACTATGAATTTCGAGTATAGTAATTAGCATAGCTCTCAGCTCAACTGGGTTTATGAAGCGAAATCGCATACCTGACCAAACCTGTCAAAGGTTGGTGGCTGATAGCTAACATTGAGATGTTGAAGAATGAGTGGTCGAGCAAATGTGCCTCAGTGGTGTAGTGGTAGAGCACGCGTCCCCGGATAGGATGACACGTGGGTTCGATTCCCGCCTGAGGTCGTGTTTTTGCTCATCACTCAACTCTTGGGAATATGGAAAACAATCGACTAAGATACTAAGAAAATTTCTCTACACATTGATATGCATTTCAGCTACCAACGAACCTATACGCGTGATAAAAGTGAAGGCGAGAGGCAAGTGTGAAGCAGATTCTTTGATCTGGATGTTACAGCGTTACAAAAGGGTGTTATGAAAAACCGGCGACATGGGGCTTGTAGCCTCTAGGCTCATCTTTCGAATGATTACTAACTCTCCTGTGGAAAGTTCCTCTCCAGCGAATGAGGTCGGTTTTTCGTTGTCCGTCCTAGTTAGAAAGAACCTACAAATGTTTGTAATTTATAAATTTTTAATGTGTGTTAGAAGAAGATATCGAAAATAAGGTGGGCTGGACACATGATGCGCTTCAACGACAACTGATGGAGGAGAGCCGTTACCGACTGGATTCCTCGGGACGTCAAGTGCTCTGAAGGAAGACCACTGACCCGTTGGTTCGATTTCTTCACGAAAGCGATGGAAGAAAGATAAGATGCTCAGCGAATCTCTAAAGCGAGGGGGACCCACTGGGCTACTCTTGCACGCAATAGGGAAAAAGGAAGAGTTGCTGGTACCCGCTCGAGGCACTCGACGATCAACGGGACGACCGGTGATACAGGTGATTAGAACAAGATCTGCGTGTGGCACAATTGCTAGAGATGCCCTGAGACAGACACAGTGTCAATGGTACAATCGTGAGCTCAAGGCTCACCAGACTATCGATCCTTCCACAGATTTGTCTGGGAGGATAGCAGCACTGAGTTGATAAATCGGTATGCTATGGGGGGTGATTGTAAAGGCCCAATGATGCTTCAGTCAGCTCCGGCGATGCTTGACGAAGTCGAAAACACGGCACACCCTTCAGGAATCTGTTGACACCGATAGCTTTATCCTTTTAACCTTCTGTTATTGGCGGATATTTTTCTCTTGAACTATCTTGATTTCCGAGAATCGATTATTTCAGGCGATGCCGATATATATTTTTCGTACCGGGATCAAGCAGTTTCCTATGAATTGAGCAAGCATGATGCTTCCTCAACCACTTGTGGCCTGGACTACATTGATGTCTCGTCGTCCCACCACCTGTGTACTTGGGAGTAGGTGTGATCTGATTATACTGATCTGTAGCATTCTTTGCCTCTATAAACCACCCATTGGTCACTTTTGTTCAAAACTTTCGGGGCTGTGGACCCACCGACTCTGAATCTCTTCACCAACGTGGGAACACTGGACGGTCTGCTCCACCTCCTCTGCATCTCTTCCTCAACGTGGCAGCACTCTATGGTTTGCTCTACCATGTTTTCCTACTAATAACAACATATTATATCTACGTACATAACATAGGAAATAACAATTGTATATTCGATACAATACAATAATACAGTCATTGCGTTCCCGCGTTGGGGGTTAGAGATGCTGAGGAGGTGGAGCAGACCGTCCGGTGTTTCTATGGTGGGGGTTAGAGATGCAGAAGCGGCGGGTCCACGGTCCTGAAAGGATTAAGGAATATTGAATTAAAATGCCTTTGTTTATCAATGTTGGTAAAATAAGAATGTGCTGTAGGGCCTGTGATTTTCAGGTATACGGATATCCTTCTAGAAATGAGTCCATGTATCGTCTGCTGATCATTGTAGCAAAAAATGGGGATTTTGAACATGGTCCTGAATTAATTTATCGGTATGTGATTTATTTTCTACAATTTTAAGTGGTAGACAATACGTTGAACCTTGGGCGAAAGTTGGACCTGCGTCTAATCGTTCTTGAAGGAGCGTACTAACCACTGCACCGTCGATGATCCTGTTCTCTCTTACTTTTTCTGCGATATCAGAGGTATCAGAGCTATCAGCAGACAACCGTGAGCGGGTTTGCTCTCGTAAACATCGTACTGGCGTTGAACTCATCCGAGCTAGCAAAATATGTAGTATTCATAGATTTAGGCCTACATATGTGTATATACATATGTACATATATACATGTGTATATACATAGCGTATAAATGGGCGTGTTAACATTCATGTAGGGGGATAAAGCTTTCGTTGTTGATCAGTTCTAGAGGAATGCGCCATGCATTCGACTTTATCAAGCATGGTTTGGGGTGATCGAAGTCGTATCTGTTCTTTCGCGGTAACCTGCCGATATATCAGATCAGTGCTGTTGTCCTCCCAGTCAAGTGTAGTCCCAATTCCGCCGAGCTCTGACAGATGGACGGTTGGTGAGCCTTGAGCGCTGGAACGAACCATAGACCTCATGATTGTCAAAGGACACCTCTAACCACTGCGATACGCGCGCTGTTCAATGCATATAAATCGCAGATTTGACTAGGTCACATCCGTGAGTATGTAATTTCTCAATAGATTTGACTGCACTTCTGTTTCATTCTGGGAACTCTGAAGTGCCCTAATTTTTTTATTACTGGAAAAATTTCGGCCTCAAAAATTGGAGCGCTGCTCTATGTTTGGTTTATCTGTAGACTTTGATTTGAATATCAATGTCAGATTGAAATATGCCCAGGGACTGAGCTGAGTTCAGTCATTGCTAGTAATCTTCTTGTCCTTTTAGGTGGAGGGAGCTGAATCAAGGAAGCATTGATGGAGATCGGGTTCCGCTATTTGTGGAGATTCTATCGTGGATTTTGGAGATTCTTGTCGACGTTTTGTTATGACGGTTGTGCTACTGATATGGAATGCTTTTTCTCTCTTTGAGTGAGATATTCCAGCTTCCAGTGACCTTCTATGATTTCCAGCTTTGTTTTTTCTAGTCGTCTGGGTCTATTTTATCCTTTACAAGTCTCTAGAGAGTCTGTTTGTCCTGAGAGGTATAATTTTACAATTTAATATTGCCATTCATGTTTGCTCATATCATTAAAACGAGTATTTCGATCGCACTTTTGGGTATATAATGAAGAATTGTTCGAATTTTTTTGCTGTGATGGATATACTTCATGTTTCTTATATCTATTAAGTGTTGAATCAACTATCTTTTATCCATGATTTTAAATTGTCAATAAACACTATCTTCAAACCTGGAGATTGTACGGAAGGATGCTGAACGGGTTACGAAGCCATCGGCTCCTGGACGGGCTTGGTGACCCGTACTACGTATATCCCGAGTGAGAGCGATGCCGCTACGCCACCGAGGTCACCGCTCTGTCAAGCAGCGATTGGTTGCTGTCACCTGCAATGACTTATATCGGAGAAGAGTGATAGCAGAGTGAATGGCCTCTGTGGTATAGTGGTAGCACGCGATCTCGACATGAATGAAGCGATGGTTCAAGTCCTGCCCAGATCGAAAGTTTTGCATATCATTCAGCATCATTGAATATGTAACTGTAACGTGACATGATGTCATAAGTAGGCTATAAGAGCGGTGAGATGTAAATTTTTGAGATCATCTAGAAGGCTTTGAAGTCGCCGCCTTCAGTGATGGCAACTGAATTGATACAATCGGCTTCGGTCTCGACGGTACAGCTGGCAGTCGTTTGAAAAAGGTGCCACGATGTCACTAGATCACTCTTTTCTTCACTCTTCAAGCGGTTTAGTTTCCTTTAGAAATTAACCTATGTGCTTTAATCTGAGCCAAAACCTAAGGCTACGCCTCAAGGGTTTCTTTAAGGTCTTCGCTCTCCATCGTTAGGCGAGCAGCTGGCAGCCGTAGTATCAAACAGCCAGTCTTGTCAAAGCGAATCCGTTCCCAATGTATGTGAACACGATCATCGTCCGACTAGCAGATGCATTCAAAGATGGGTGAGTCGCTCAGATAGCAATCCTTTCCGTTGTACCTACGACACCTTGGAGTATGGTTATTTCAGAAGATGCGTTTTCTTGTAGATCATTCGAAGGCTACCCTTTGGGGACGGCAGTTGATCGACCGCGCAGCGCGGTTCGCAGGCGGCGCGCATTTTTCCGGGATTTTTGGTTGGGATTTCCTCTCCGTTTTACAAAAGCTCCGGATTTCTCATGTTTGTGTGATACCCCGTGATTTCTTCTACATGCTCACATGCTTTTGTTACATTTATATCTTGTGTTTGCGAAGAAAACTCCAGGGTGAAAATAATCAGCTTCTTACTCCTTCAGTGCCATATAAAAAACTTTTGAGAAACCGTTTTAGCCTGAGAACCGTAAGAGATTTGAGCTATCGAATGACCATGGAAAACCCAGCGAAGAGTGATCCACAGACCCCGGCCGAGCGGTCGAAGCAAAGCCGATGTGAAATATAGAATTTGTTGCTACGGACGCAATAAGAAAGACTTTTTGGAAATCAAGCACATTATCGAAATAACCGGGATTTAAGCTTTCGCTCAGATGCTGAAAGTTCGAGGAGAATTCTTTTTGCAGCGAGAAGGCTTCCAGAAAATCGTGTATCTTTTTTGGGATACCTGCTGTCTCGAGAGGATAACCTTTAGAGGCGGCGTGTTCCGTATTCAGTTCACGAATATCGGAGGAGCTTTTCCTTTGAGCATAGATTTCCTACTATCTTTCATTAATGATTAGGTAGCCTGAAGAATGGCGATTTCAATACTGTGCTTGGGTTTTGAATATCCTTTGTAGGTAGCTGTTAGAGCAAAAAGATAATTACTTTTTAGACTTGAGATATATAGACAAAAAAGTTCTGTATGCACCAGAAATTTGGGGGGATATATGAGAAATCAGGAGTATCAAAGTAACAGGCAATCTTAAGACTTTCTCTCTGATTCAAAAACCCTGGGTGAATAACGAAAGTTGCGCGCTGCCTGCGAATTTGCGGCGATCAGCTACTGTTCCTAAAGGGTTGAAAAATTATTTGCATACTTGCCGACATGGGCGCGTTTAGCGCAGTGATTAGGGGTGCACTGCAGCGCACACTTGGTCCATAGTTCGATCTCGTGCCTAACACTCACCAAATCTTCCATCTCTTTGGTGTCGGCCAGGTGGCACCAAACTTTTCTGAGAGGATAGCGGAAAGAGGACTAACCTGATATATTGATAGGCCACGGCATGTCATTGTAAAGGCCACCAGGATATTGATGAACACGGAGAGCTTATCTTTTTTATCCTTTCTGCTTGTCAATTACTAGCTAAATTCTTGTTGAACTTCCTCCCTTATTTTAGCACAAATCCGCTCCGAACCGCTATTGCTAGAGTTTTATCGGAGTGTGAGTCGCATCTGTCATTAGTGTTTTCTGGAAGCGAAATCTTTCAAACGTATCCTTTCTGTCTCTCATTCGAACGATCCTGTTGCACGAGCAATGACATTGCAGGTGAGGAAAGCATCCCCCTGTCCTTGAGCTCAACTTAAGGGGACAAGGTACCTTCACAGTGCTTCATTTAGGTGTTGGCAAGCCTTGCACCTGTTTCTCCAGAGAACAACCAGGTATGCAACAAAGTTCAGGCTTGCAGTGAATGCTTAGTTCCATACTAGAGCCTTCCATAAGTTTTGGCAGTAAAGGTGAACCAAATTTAGTAACTAGAAGTAATTCAAATTCCATGATTTTGCTGTCGCTCAAATGCGCATTTTCTTGAGAACGTTTGGGTATAGAACTTGCCCATACTTGGTGCGTGGGAAACAAATTCGCTTGCTACTCATGCACAAATGGCATCTAGGGGAAAATGCTAGTGAAGCAGCGCGTAAAATTAGTGGAAGCTTCCTATGGACAGTCTGAGCACGACTGGCGAACCACTTCATAGCCGAGCTGTCTACAACCGTAATATCGCCCCAATCTCCATCAATCTTTGCTAGCACTTTCTATACGAGCCATTCGTGCATGAGTACCTAAGCAAATTTGTTCCCACGACAGCTCCATCTTAGAGCAAGTATAGGCCAGAATGACCAAAATCATGCAATTTCAGGTACTCCTGCTCGATAAATTTGGTGTTTTACTCTGGTGCCAAAACTTGAGTAACGGCCTAATATTCGCATTTAATTCTTCAATTAAGGTACACCACTTAATCGTGGAATCGATGACGGCTGAGAATATAGGCGAATTTCAGGCGGCTTGCCATGCTATGGCTGCTTTTGCTCGACTTTCTTCGTTAGTTTTATGGCTTTAATTTCAATTTTTTTCTTTTCTAGCACAGCAGGCAGAGATGTCTGCGGTCCCGCATCAAGCCAACCACGTCCTTCATTCCACTCTGCTTAGCGAATTGGCACCAGGGCTAGCGCTCTAGTAGAACTGATCCGAGGATTTCTGGATTAGGCAGCTCTTCCTACATGATATAAATTCAGGCTTTGCTACTTTTGAAAGTTGTAATTAATCATTTCAGTGACTTCTCAACGACCATAATTGGACAGTTGTCCGAATTATTGTTGTCGGAACAGACAACATATGATCGAAAAGTCCTGTTGGCACAGGTGTTTGCTAATATGAAGGCTACAATTACAACCGCCAAGGTGCCGTCTCATACGTTTATATGTGCAAAAAATTGTCTTTATTTGTTGTCAAGAAGCTTTAAATCGCTGGCGGAGTTGAACCACGTCTCGCTTTTTTGAGAGGTGCGTGCTATTCACTGCACCACGGAGGTCATCGCGCCACTATCAGTCCTTGCTCAATATGAAGCATCGGAGTCAACAACCAATCCTTAACAGGTTTCTAACAGGTTAACCTAAAGTGGTATAAGAGCGGTTGAGGGCATAGTGGTAACACACGCCCGTATGGGTGAAACGACGGGTTCAACTTCTTCCTAGTGTCAGAAGTTTTGCATGTTTTTGAGGCCTGAAATGGTCTACGCGCCTTAATTTCCTTTTACAGCAAGTGTTCTCTTTGACTGGTCGTCTTCTTGAATGTTCAACCTTCAATGAGTTGTTATGTCCTCTTCTCGATGCAACAACAATAATGGCCGAAGCAACTCGCTATGCTATTCCTGAGCAGGGTTAGCTTAATCCAAAATTTTTCCGAGTTCGCGTGTGGCGCACTGGCTGCAGATGCTTTGCGACACACGTTGGTCGAACATTTGATAGTCGATGATTCGAATCCCGCGATCTAGGCTCACCAAACCTTTATCCATCCGGGATTCTGCACATTGGTAGCAGACTTGGCTGTGAGGATAGTAACACAGATTTGATAGATCGTCAAGCCACCCTGAGTCAATGTAAGGGCGAGGTTTGCATTCAATCATCTCTGACGATGCTTGATGAAGTCGGATGCGTGGGCGTATCTGTCGGGGAATGATCAACGACAAGCCGTAATCCTTTTTCTTCATGTCCCACTTTACCTCTGTTCCTTTATAATTGTTCAAATCAGTCGTCTATGCAGTGCTTGAACACTTGTCGTTTTACACAGATGAATGTGATTTCGATTGAAGTTTTCTCAAAGTTACAGTATATTTAAATATTTAGCTCGATATTTTAATGGGAATAGTATCTGGATGTCATGGAACTAATTTTCCTCTCTGCATGTCCACGTTACAGAATATTGCTCGGTTGGCGAAACATTCTCATATGTGGAAAGATGACCACTTGAAGGTAATTAGTTCTCGGGTTTTTTTTCGCTTACGAGGAAACAAAGGAATATCCGACCTCATTCGCTGGACAGGAATATTTCACAGCAGTACTGGTAGTCATTCAAAAGCTTATATATTCTGGCTAGAGCCCTATGTGGTCGGCTTTCGAAAAGACCCTCTTATAACGCTGTGAAATCCAAAATCAAACTATGTCTTAGACGGCTTAATTTCTGGCTGAAACACAGCTCTTTTTTAGAAGTGTTAGTAATCAATCGATAGCGTAGTGTTTGCTAATTCCAACAGCTGTGCTTATATTCTGAAAAGACCGTTTCTCTGCAAGCGCAGTAGGAAGATAAGATTGGTTCACATGCGCGAGCAAGGTGGTTTTTGGCTAATGCGCGGGCCGCTGGGTGAGGCAGCAAGGTCAGCTGACGCGAAGGTCGATCGATTTCGAGCATATGAACAAGTAGAGAAAATCTCGTAGTATTTGCATATCTTAGAGTCACTGTTGAAAGCAGTTGAAACGATCTGGCTTCCTGAGATCCATCAAAGTGAGCATAATTATGTTGATTTATTCGTACTCATAGCATAATAGAAGTATCTGAAATCTACTTGTGGCAGAGTCATACGTTTTATCTGGAGTTTTTCTTCTAAGCAGAGAGACAATTCTCTGAATAACATAGACCGCATTAGTATAAGATCGGTCAAAAATCGATTGATAATGTGCAACCCCATTGTACCTCACCCAGCGGCCCGTGAATTGGTCAGCGACCACGTTGCCCGCGCATGTGAACCAGTGTTATTTTCCCTGCTGCGTTGAAGAGAATCGGTCTTTTCAGGGTATAAGTACAGTGTTAGAATCAACAAACATTACGCCAGCGAATGATTACTAATAGTTCAAAGGAAAGAGCTCTGTTCGGTGAGAAATATGCGGGCGTGGAACACAGCGGATTTCCTTCTGTAACGACGTCAAAAAAGGCTTTTTCGAAAACCGGCTATGTGGGGCTGTAGCAAGAGATTTAGACTTTCAATTGATTACTAGCATTCCTTTGAAAATCTTATGTCCAGCGATTGAGTCGGATATTCATTCTTACCTTCCCCTATTTGATACTGAAAGTCTTGTTAGTGGATGCTGTAGCGTTATCGCCTGGTATCTAAACAAAGTCAATACTTTACAGCTGCATATGGTCCACGATCAAGAATTCCTTATCCAACTACTTTTTAACGGTGGTATAATGTTATAACTGTATATTGAATGATGCTGAGTGATATGAAAAGCTTGATCCTCGTACGCGAGTTGAATCCGCGTTTCTCCTTTTCGGAGGCGTGTGCTAACCACTGATAGTGGGAGCTCCTGCTCTGCTATCGCGGGTTAACAAAGAAAATAGCAGGAGAGGAGCCCCGGTAGTGCAGTGTTTAGCAAAAGCTCTAGGAAAGGATGAAACTCTGGTCCCGAGGTTCAGTATTTCACATATAACTCAATATTGTTGTATCGTCTTTGGCTACTTTTTACCGTGATGGGGCAGAACGTGAGGCATTGTGATGTTTATGTTCCCGATCTATTGAATGTGGATGTCATCTGTAAGCTTATGCCACGGTCATGCCACAATCTTTGGTCAGCTTGTTTACCCTTTGCGTGACGGCTAATGATGCGCAAACTGAATCACCGGACTTGCTAGATTTGTGATAATAAACGATAACTTCTGATACATCTGTAATTGGGATGTGGGTCTGAAAATGACAGCATCGTACAAAGGATTGAGCTCATTGCTCTGTAGGTGTAAAGAACGATATCTATGTTTCTTTTCACTTCTATGGTATTATGGTTCATCGCTGGGACACTACTGTCCTAGAAAGACATACTGGCGGTTGGAGCCCATGACGCAAAAAACATAGGACTCCAAGTTTTGCTCGGATCTTACCAGTCTTATGGTTATAAATTATACCGTACCTTGCCGTAAAAATATAAATTGGGCAGTAAAGCATAAAATTTTGATCTCAACTACGGCTTCAGCTTAGCCGAGGTTTACTGGCTATCTGTGTGCCCTGGATCAATACCGTGACGACTGATTACTGACAACTACCGAATGGGTGAAAACGTTGTCGAGATTCTTGATGGTGACAAGACAGCGCACGTTGCCTGGAAAGGCGTATTGACGGTTCTAATCCATGAGATAAGAACATGCCCTTCCAAGTCTTCTTTGTATCTCAGCAGCTTACGCTTTTGTACCCGCACACTTTAGCTGTTAAAGTTGAAGTGATAGTTAATTTCCACCAAGTTTTTTGTTTATTAGTGAAGTCGTTCGAGAAGCGGTTTTTTGTTTTTCTTTGAGTGGGAAAAATCGCTTTTCGTCATGAACGCACATCATGTCATCCGTGACCTACATGCTACCTATTCACCTTAAAAAATCCGATAGGAAGTGCAGTTCGGTGGAATGACATACTGAAAACGTGCGTACTGAAATCTGTACGTGGCGTGCCTCAGCGTATGTATCAAAATCCTTGCATATGTTCGTTGAAGGATTGGTAGCGTCATTCTTAACTATGCCATTAGGTTTTTTTTTCATTAACTTTTGTTTTGCAGAAATTGCACCAAATGAAAGTAACGGTGTCCTCAAATCCGAGCACGTATTTACGATATCTTGACGTACTCGTGGCTTTGACAGAGATAGCTCGTCCAGGCTTGATAACGGGTCTCTATGGTAAGTTTAGAAGTCGTTCATTCACTGATTCTTTGCCTTAGTCACCAAAAGAAAGTTGAATGTTCGACAGATACGCTCAGTGAACTTGGAAATCTCGGACAGAGTGAATGCATGCCGATGCGTATACGGTACTTACAAATGAGCTCCAACATCCTCTGCAGAGTGCCAAATGAACACAAATGGCAAGCATTATGTGGTCCTTTCATGAATACTGTGGAACATGAGTTGCCAGAACATTTGGCGAAAACGGTTGGTTGCAAGTATGGATGTTCTCATTGAAGTTTTGGTTTGAAATTCAAGAATATTGAATGGTATGCAGAACGGTCGATCCCATGCGGGAGTTCACTGGCGTTTCACCCATGTTGCGGGGCATATGCTACCACCGAAGCCATCGCTTTGCTACTGACTGGGTATGCCGATACTGCTTATCAGGTCAAACCCGTTGATATTTGGCTGCTGGCAGTTCCGATAGTTTATGATGAAGAAAGAGCAGTATCAAAGCGGTGATCTCGGTGTTGTAGTGGTAGCACGGGTCCTCGGAATGGGTGAAATGCGGTTTCAACTCCCGCCTATGGTCAGATGTTATGCATATCACTCAGTTAAGTTAGGTTTATAATTACAAAATCAACACTGATGAAAAGCAGTAGAAACAAGGAATTTCAAGAGATCATAGATTCCTTGTTTGAAACTGTTCTATTTTCAGTTTTATCGAACTCTTGGTCGTTTTCTGTGTTGCAACGAGGTGGAACCTGAACAAGTTTTGTTGGTATTGGACAGTATACTGAATATGCCAGTTAATCATGCAAATATTGTGCAGTTAATTGACTTGTGTTGTCAAATAGCGAGTCGGCTCCCATTTTCGATTACGAAGTTACATCAGTGGGCCAAGAGTCTCATTTCGAAGGAGGTAAGAGGTGTATTTAAGAGCTATGATATCGAAAGAAAAAGTCGCTACATACCTGATGGCACTTCCATTTTCTTTCGGTACATATAGTGTGTTGATCTCTAATTTTTCCCGTCCAGATTACCTGAATATTATGCTTTGTTCATTCCTCTCCATCAAATATTCCATCGCCTATAGACCTCTGTAGACGAGACGATGACGGAAATCGTCTTCAAGAAGGGCGAACTACATGAAAAAACTCCTGGAGTGATCGGTGTGATGTCCGTAGATGTCACAATGACCATAGCTGAAAATTAGGAGTTATTGCGAGTGTTAATTTGCTTGTTTCGTCCAGGAAATGCATTGTAGTCTTTTCTCCATTTTTCCTTTATTCGTCACTCGGACGTCTTGTTTACCTTTTTTTTTCTCAGTAACTCTTTAATCAGTGTATGAAATGGTATTTGTGAGATTTCACAATAGATGCTCCATATCTAGACCCTTGTTTTTTTTTTGCAACGACCATATAGGTTATGCCACGGGTTTATAACCCTTTTGCCACGATGTGTAGCGAAAACGATACACGTATATCCGCTCTGTCCAATTTCTTACGAAGACCGACGGAGCCTCAATAAAATTCTGCTACTTATTTGAAAAATTTAGGTCTTGAAGTGACTTAAAGGGTCACAGCGAACTCATCTGGAGGTGCGAACGGGGCGAGATACAGGAATTATCTTAAGTGCACTTAACTCTTCGTAGCCGTCCGAACTTTCCGCCAGCTGAGAATGGCTGCCGTAGTAGAAGGGTGAATTTAGCAATGGCCACCTTTTCACTACTGCTCTCTTGCATATGAGTCAAAAAGTCACTTGTCTTGGGATTTTGCGCTGCGATGTACAATTTCGTACTACCAATTCCTTTTCTGAGCTGCTGTTTCCACTAAGAGTCTATGGAATACAAACTTTCTTCGGTGGCCTATTCATAATCAAGCGAAGCATGGTATGCGACTGATGAGTAGTTCTGAGAGCTTCCTACTGTACGGTTCACGATGTTTGGAACTTTATGTAGATCTCGAAACTCAGTAAATACCCATTCATCTTATTACTAGTAAAACTGAAGTACACCAGTCTCGTAGCTCACCTAAAATCATGCTAATTAATCCCAGCTTTCTTTGTACAATCTCAATGAAGTCCCACTCAAATTTTCTTGATTGATATCTGTAATGCTACCAGTTTCTTTTGTAACTGCGTTCGTCTTTCTGTCATGGTACCGTTGTACCAAGCTCGGTCTCTCGAGAGTGTTAATACATAGAAACGAAGCTCCTCACGTTTCTGCTAGCGAGGCGTAAGCAAGCGGCGTTAAACTTAGGTAATGCATAAAACGTTATAAGCGCTTTTATGACCAGTATCTATAATATTTTTGAAAGGTCCTCTCGATGATTTTAGTAGCTGAAGTATTTGAAAGCCAATTTCATCGCCAGAATAATTTCAGAATGGCTTATTCAGCACCTCACTAGCTTATCTACTTTTGGCGCCATCTATACAGGTATCCACTAATGTTGATTCTCTCATGAGAGGAACCGATCTTGATCGCTATATTATCGCTCGTGTAGCGTTTCGCAATGGTCACTGGAGAACTGCAGCGTTACCCAATCTGAAGGAAATATGCACAACTGTGAGTTTTGTTCAAAGATTTTTCTCTGTAACGATTATAAATGTGAGTAGTGACTTACTTGACTGAGGCATTTTCGTATAAAATTTCTCACAAAGTCACTTTTTTGCATAATATTCTATAATCATCAGTGAAATGAGAAGAGACAGTGGCCTACTGTCTAGTGATGCAGATCATCAAGAAGCAATGTGCTAGTTCGACTTCTTCCACTACTCTCTTGTACTCAAGTGTGAACATCCCAGCCTGTCTATCCTCAAGACTGCAAGGAGATCGACCAGTATTCTAAGGCATTCACAAAGTATAAGACCTTACGCAACGGTCGAACCAACCCGCAAAATGTTCCAATATTTTTGGGATGATGAATGTGAGGACACGAATCGACTGCTAGAAGTACTGGAATCCGACGATAAATTGTTATAGCGCGTCGTATGGTTAAAGAAAAAACAGTTAGTATTATGCTGAGGTGGGGAGCGAATAGATTGATATTGCAGTCCACATAAGAACGTTTTAGCACGACCATTCTCAGAATTACAGCGAGATTTGTCTCAATCAGCGATCTACGACACTCATGAGGAAAATGAATTTGTCAAGCAGCAACGGAAGAAGTGGCAAAGTGTTTGAAGACTTTCGTGGAGATTGAATGCGAGGAAAAGTGCAAGAACTTCTGCGTCCATGTAGTAGATGTGATAACCGATTTTGTGACTAAAATAAGTCTACACTACAACGAAAATTCAGCGCCCATATGTGAGAGGAAGCGCAGTGATCACCATAACTGTCCCTTTTTTCTAGTCATGGTTCTAATATTTTGAAAATCTGTGGCCCAAACATAACTCAATTCGTCCTTTTGTCGTGCCTTTCTCTGCCTTTTTGGATCTATTTCTATCAATACTTTGCTTTCTCTGTGTTACTTCTCCTTATATCTTTCTTATCCTCCGGATTTACCGCTTTACTCCTTTCCACTCTCATTCAGTGTCTCCAAAACGAGCAACACATGGGTTAAAGTTGTGAAAGGTTGTGTTTGATGATTGTATTCTTTAAGAGGCTTTCGCTGGAGAACTGTGAATGGATCCAGGCTTTGCAGGAGTTAGCTGCAAGCCAACTTAGCGAGTTTACAGTAACCGCCTTGCATGCTCAAAATAAACATCTCTATAGAGCGCATTCTATTCTCAAGGTGAGTCGACTTTTGTACAATTGGTACCTTTGCATCCGTTAAAGCAAGCAGTTTCAATGAGCAAAGAATTTGAGCAATCCGTCCTTTTTGGAAGTGATTATTACGCAGATTAGTCGGGTTGATCCCTGCAGATGATCTCAAACAGATGTGGTATCAGATAATATTCTGGTTGACGAGCTCAGCTGTTTCAGTCAATGGCGCAAAGCTCCCAACACGAGGCGGCGTTTTCGTTTCCAAGTGAGTGGGTGGCTTGTCTTTTGTACTCTTCAGATGCTGCACTGCAGATAGCTAGTGCTATCAGTCCAACCTTGAATTGGTGTAAGCATCCGCTCTCTGCTGCAGTGATTTTCCGAGTTAAACAAGCGGTACGTTCTTCTTTTCTTGCAATAGACGTGAATAAGTGATTGAATGTCCCCATCTTGGAAGATCTGAAAGTGGAATTCATTTTTTTACTCTAATTTACTTGTGAGCGCACTTAAGAATGCTTTGAATGTACGTTTTGTGAGCTATAGTTGGTGTGAAGAGATTTCGAAATGGCTCGTAGATAAAGTTTGGATCTGCGACGTTGTGTTTTGGTTCTATTATGATATTGCTGTTTCACAGGCGTACCCCAGTTAACTGGTCTTTATTGGAATGCGGAGATCTTTATATGAAATTCACGGTTATAAAATACTGGTTTTCTGACTCAGTTCTATTCACACGGCTTCTTCAATAATCTATGAGTTGAAGCTTGTTTCAGTTAAAAGCATGTGACTTTGGCCTTTCGCGTGCGAGTCAGGCCTGGTCACGTTTAGCGCGGTCGTCATTTGGAGCTGACAAGGAGTCAATAGAGTTTCTGAGTCTACAATACATGCAGTGCGCTCTTGTACAGTTTGCTGTACAGTGCATCACCGAATCACGGGCAACTGCGTGAGTTGTACAATAGACCTAGTAATGTAACTGGTTAGTAATGTAATTGGTAGTTGCATGAGTCATACAACAAACTTGTACGGTACTGTATGCGCTTTCATATAAATGGCTTTTTGGTTAGTGCTTGAGTATGACCTCTAAGAATATTTTTGTACTGAAGAATAATCCACATTACTATAGTTCAAAAGACATACTTTCTAGAGACCTCGGCATCAATAGTTGATTTATGTAGCTCGTAAACACCTAACTTGATTAGCTGACGCGAGGTTGGTAATGGTAGTAATAAGGCGAGTCACCAAAACGTCAGCCATCAACTAATTTAGTTATTACTGCTACTATCACTACCACTGCCAACCTCGCGTCAGTTAATCGAGATAACAGTTTACAATTTAATATAGTGTCAAGAGCATGAAAATGATCCCTAAAATGTGGAGTTTTTTTATTGCTTAATGGGAATTTCACT
>JAHQIW010000175.1:0-68469 GCA_019055375.1 Parelaphostrongylus tenuis | reverse complement strand
GGGGGGGGGGGGGGGGGGGGGGGGGGGGGGGGGGGGGGAGGGGGGGGGGGGGGGGGGGGGGGGGGGGGGGGGGGGGGGGGGGGGGGGGGGGGGGGGGGGGGGGAGGGGGGGGGGGGGGGGGGGGGGGGGGGGGGGGGGGGGGGGGGGGGGGGGGGGGGGGGGGGGGGGGGGGGGGGGGGGGGGAGGGGGGGGGGGGGGGGGGGGGGGGGGGGGGGGGGGGGGGGGGGGGGGGGGGGGGGGGGGGGGGGGGGGGGGGGGGGGGGGGGGGGGGGGGGGGGGGGAGGGGGGGGGGGGGGGGGGGGGGGGGGGGGGGGGGGGGGGGGGGGGGGGGGGGGGGGGGGGGGGGGGGGGGGGGGGGGGGGGGGGGGGGGGGGGGAGGGGGGGGGGGGGGGGGGGGGGGGGGGGGGGGGGGGGGGGGGGGGGGGGGGGGGGGGGGGGGGGGGGGGGGGGGGGGGGGGGGGGGGGGGGGGGGGGGGGGGGGGGGGGGGGGGGGGGGGGGGGGGGGGGGGGGGGGGGGGGGGGGGGGGGGGGGGGGGGGGGGGGGGGGGGGGGGGGGGGGGGGGGGGGGGGGGGGGGGAGGGGGGGGGGGGGGGGGGGGGGGGGGGGGGGAGGGGGGGGGGGGGGGGGGGGGGGGGGGGGGGGGGGGGGGGGGGGGGGGGGGGGGGGGGGGGGGGGGGGGGGGGGGGGGGGGGGGGGGGGGGGGGGGGGGGGGGGGGGGGGGGGGGGGGGGGGGGGGGGGGGGGGGGGGGGGGGGGGGGGGGGGGGGGGGGGGGGGGGAGGGGGGGGGGGGGGGGGGGGGGGGGGGGGGGGGGGGGGGGGGGAGGGGGGGGGGGGGGGGGGGGGGGGGGGGGGGGGGGGGGGGGGGGGGGGGGGGGGGGGGGGGGGGGGGGGGGGGGGGGGGGGGGGGGGGGGGGGGGGGGGGGGGGGGGGGGGGGGGGGGGGGGGGGGGGGGGGGGGGGGGGGGGGGGGGGGGGGGGGGGGGGGGGGGGGGGGGGGGGGGGGGGGGGGGGGGGGGGGGGGGGGGGGGGGGGGGAGGGGGGGGGGGGGGGGGGGGGGGGGGGGGGGGGGGGGGGGGGGGAGGGGGGGGGGGGGGGGGGGGGGGGGGGGGGGGGGGGGGGGGGGGGGGGGGGGGGGGGGGGGGGGGGGGGGGGGGGGGGGGAGGGGGGGGGGGGGGGGGGGGGGGGGGGGGGGGGGGGGGGGGGGGGGGGGGGGGGGGGGGGGGGGGGGGGGGGGGGGGGGGGGGGGGGGGGGGGGGGGGGGGAGGGGGGGGGGGGGGGGGGGGGGGGGGGGGGGGGGGGGGGGGGGGGGGGGGGGGGGGGGGGGGGGGGGGGGGAGGGGGGGGGGGGGGGGGGGGGGGGGGGGGGGGGGGGGGGGGGGGGGGGGGGGGGGGGGGGGGGGGGGGGGGGGGGGGGGGGGGGGGGGGGGGGGGGGGGGGGGGGGGGGGAGGGGGGGGGGGGGGGGGGGGGGGGGGGGGGGGGGGGGGGGGGGGGGGGGGGGGGGGGGGGGGGGGGGGGGGGGGGGGGGGGGGGGGGGGGGGGGGGGGGGGGGGGGGGGGGGGGGGGGGGGGGGGGGGGGGGGGGGGGGGGGGGGGGGGGGGGGGGGGGGGGGGGGGGGGGGGGAGGGGGGGGGGGGGGGGGGGGGGGGGGGGGGGGGGGGGGGGGGGGGGGGGGGGGGGGGGGGGGGGGGGGGGGGGGGGGGGGGGGGGGGGGGGGGGGGGGGGGGGGGGGGGGGGGGGGGGGGGGGGGGGGGGGGGGGGGGGGGGGGGGGGGGGGGGGGGGGGGGGGGGGGGAGGGGGGGGGGGGGGGGGGGGGGGGGGGGGGGGGGGGGGGGGGGGGGGGGGGGGGGGGGGGGGGGGGGGGGGGGGGGGGGGGGGGGGGGGGGGGGGGGGGGGGGGGGGGGGGGGGGGGGGGGAGGGGGGGGGGGGGGGGGGGGGGGGGGGGGGGGGGGGGGGGGGGGGGGGGGGGGGGGGGGGGGGGGGGGGGAGGGGGGGGGGGGGGGGGGGGGGGGGGGGGGGGGGGGGGGGGGGGGGGGGGGGGGGGGGGGGGGGGGGGGGGGGGGGGGGGGGGGGGGGGGGGGGGGGGGGGGGGGGGGGGGGGGGGGGGGGGGGGGGGGGGGGGGGGGGGGGGGGGGGGGGGGGGGGGGGGGGGGGGGGGGGGGGGGGGGGGGGGGGGGGGGGGGGGGGGAGGGGGGGGGGGGGGGGGGGGGGGGGGGGGGGGGGGGGGGGGGGGAGGGGGGGGGGGGGGGGGGGGGGGGGGGGGGGGGGGGGGGGGGGGGGGGGGGGGGGGGGGGGGGGGGGGGGGGGGGGGGGGGGGGGGGGGGGGGGGGGGGGGGGGGGGGGGGGGGGGGGGGGGGGGGGAGGGGGGGGGGGGGGGGGGGGGGGGGGGGGGGGGGGGGGGGGGGGGGGGGGGGGGGGGGGGGGGGGGGGGGGGGGGGGGGGGGGGGGGGGGGGGGGGGGGGGGGGGGGGGGGGGGGGGGGGGGGGGGGGGGGGGGGGGGGGGGGGGGGGGGGGGGGGGGGGGGGGGGGGGGGGGGGGGGGGGGGGGGGGGGGGGGGGGGGGGGGGGGGGGGGGGGGGGGGGGGGGGGGGGGGGGGGGGGGGGGGGGGGGGGGGGGGGGGGGGGGGGGGGGGGGGGGGGGGGGGGGGGGGGGGGGGGGGGGGGGGGGGGGGGGGGGGGGGGGGGGGGGGGGGGGGGGGGGGGGGGGGGGGGGGGGGGGGGGGGGGGGGGGGGGGGGGGGGGGGGGGGAGGGGGGGGGGGGGGGGGGGGGGGGGGGGGGGGGGGGGGGGGGGGGGGGGGGGGGGGGGGGGAGGGGGGGGGGGGGGGGGGGGGGGGGGGGGGGGGGGGGGGGGGGGGGGGGGGGGGGGGGGGGGGGGGGGGGGGGGGGGGGGGGGGGGGGGGGGGGGGGGGGGGGGGGGGGGGGGGGGGGGGGGGGGGGGGGGGGGGGGGGGGGGGGGGGGGGGGGGGGGGGGGGGGGGGGGGGGGGGGGGGGGGGGGGGGGGGGGGGGGGGGGGGGGGGGGGGGGGGGGGGGGGGGGGGGGGGGGGGGGGGGGGGGGGGGGGGGGGGGGGGGGGGGGGGGGGGGGGGGGGGGGGGGGGGGGGGGGGGGGGGGGGGGGGGGGGGGGGGGGGGGGGGGGGGGGGGGGGGGGGGGGGGGGGGGGGGGGGGGGGGGGGGGGGGGGGGGGGGGGGGGGGGGGGAGGGGGGGGGGGGGGGGGGGGGGGGGGGGGGGGGGGGGGGGGGGGGGGGGGGGGGGGGGGGGGGGGGGGGGGGGGGGGGGGGGGGGGGAGGGGGGGGGGGGGGGGGGGGGGGGGGGGGGGGGGGGGGGGGGGGGGGGGGGGGGGGGGGGGGGGGGGGGGGGGGGGGGGGGGGGGGGGGGGGGGGGGGGGGGGGGGGGGGGGGGGGGGGGGGGGGGGGGGGGGGGGGGGGGGGGGGGGGGGGGGGGGGGGGGGGGGGGGGGGGGGGGGGGGGGGGGGGGGGGGGGGGGGGGGGGGGGGGGGGGGGGGGGGGGGGGGGGGGGGGGGGGGGGGGGGGGGGGGGGGGGGGGGGGGGGGGGGGGGGGGGGGGGGGGGGGGGGGGAGGGGGGGGGGGGGGGGGGGGGGGGGGGGGGGGGGGGGGGGGGGGGGGGGGGGGGGGGGGGGGGGGGGGGGGGGGGGGGGGGGGGGGGGGGGGGGGGGGGGGGGGGGGGGGGGGGGGGGGGGGGGGGGGGGGGGGGGGGGGGGGGGGGGGGGGGGGGGGGGGGGGGGGGGGGGGGGGGGGGGGGGGGGGGGGGGGGGGGGGGAGGGGGGGGGGGGGGGGGGGGGGGGGGGGGGGGGGGGGGGGGGGGGGGGGGGGGGGGGGGGGGGGGGGGGGGGGGGGGGGGGGGGGGGGGGGGGGGGGGGGGGGGGGGGGGGGGGGGGGGGGGGGGGGGGGGGGGGGGGGGGGGGGGGGGGGGGGGGGGGGGGGGGGGGGGGGGGGGGGGGGGGGGGGGGGGGGGGGGGGGGGGGGGGGGGGGGGGGGGGGGGGGGGGGGGGGGGGGGGGGGGGGGGGGGGGGGGGGGGGGGGGGGGGGGGGGGGGGGGGGGGGGGGGGGGGGGGGGGGGGGGGGGGGGGGGGGGGGGGGGGGAGGGGGGGGGGGGGGGGGGGGGGGGGGGGGGGGGGGGGGGGGGGGGGGGGGGGGGGGGGGGGGGGGGGGGGGGGGGGGGGGGGGGGGGGGGGGGGGGGGGGGGGGGGGGGGGGGGGGGGGGGGGGGGGGGGGGGGGGGGGGGGGGGGGGGGGGGGGGGGGGGGGGGGGGGGGGGGGGGGGGGGGGGGGGGGGGGGGGGGGGGGGGGGGGGGGGGGGGGGGGGGGGGGGGGGGGGGGGGGGGGGGGGGGGGGGGGGGGGGGGGGGGGGGGGGGGGGGGGGGGGGGGGGGGGGGGGGGGGGGGGGGGGGGGGGGGGGGGGGGGGGGGGGGGGGGGGGGGGGGGGGGGGGGGGGGGGGGGGGGGGGGGGGGGGGGGGGGGGGGGGGGGGGGGGGGGGGGGGGGGGGGGGGGGGGGGGGGGGGGGGGGGGGGGGGGGGGGGGGGGGGGGGGGGGGGGGGGGGGGGGGGGGGGGGAGGGGGGGGGGGGGGGGGGGGGGGGGGGGGGGGGGGGGGGGGGGGGGGGGGGGGGGGGGGGGGGAGGGGGGGGGGGGGGGGGGGGGGGGGGGGGGGGGGGGGGGGGGGGGGGGGGGGGGGGGGGGGGGGGGGGGGGGGGGGGGGGGGGGGGGGGGGGGGGGGGGGGGGGGGGGGGGGGGGGGGGGGGGGGGGGGGGGGGGGGGGGGGGGGGGGGGGGGGGGGGGGGGGGGGGGGGGGGGGGGGGAGGGGGGGGGGGGGGGGGGGGGGGGGGGGGGGGGGGGGGGGGGGGGGGGGGGGGGGGGGGGGGGGGGGGGGGGGGGGGGGGGGGGGGGGGGGGGGGGGGGGGGGGGGGGGGGGGGGGGGGGGGGGGGGGGGGGGGGGGGGGGGGGGGGGGGGGGGGGGGGGGGGGGGGGGGGGGGGGGGGGGGGGGGGGGGGGGGGGGGGGGGGGGGGGGGGGGGGGGGGGGGGGGGGGGGGGGGGGGGGGGGGGGGGGGGGGGGGGGGGGGGGGGGGGGGGGGGGGGGGGGGGGGGGGGGGGGGGGGGGGGGGGGGGGGGGGGGGGGGGGGGGGGGGGGGGGGGGGGGGGGGGGGGGGGGGGGGGGGGGGGGGGGAGGGGGGGGGGGGGGGGGGGGGGGGGGGGGGGGGGGGGGGGGGGGGGGGGGGGGGGGGGGGGGGGGGGGGGGGGGGGGGGGGGGGGGGGGGGGGGGGGGGGGGGGGGGGGGGGGGGGGGGGGGGGGGGGGGGGGGGGGGGGGGGGGGGGGGGGGGGGGGGGGGGGGGGGGGGGGGGGGGGGGGGGGGGGGGGGGGGGGGGGGGGGGGGGGGGGGGGGGGGGGGGGGGGGGGGGGGGGGGGGGGGGGGGGGGGGGGGGGGGGGGGGGGGGGGGGGGGGGGGGGGGGGGGGGGGGGGGGGGGGGGGGGGGGGGGGGGGGGGGGGGGGGGGGGGGGGGGGGGGGGGGGGGGGGGGGGGGGGGGGGGGGGGGGGGGGGGGGGGGGGGGGGGGGGGGGGGGGGGGGGGGGGGGGGGGGGGGGGGGGGGGGGGGGGGGGGGGGGGGGGGGGGGGGGGGGGGGGGGGGGGGGGGGGGGGGGGGGGGGGGGGGGGGGGGGGGGGGGGGGGGGGGGGGGGGGGGGGGGGGGGGGAGGGGGGGGGGGGGGGGGGGGGGGGGGGGGGGGGGGGGGGGGGGGGGGGGGGGGGGGGGGGGGGGGGGGGGGGGGGGGGGGGGGGGGGGGGGGGGGGGGGGGGGGGGGGGGGGGGGGGGGGGGGGGGGGGGGGGGGGGGGGGGGGGGGGGGGGGGGGGGGGGGGGGGGGGGGGGGGGGGGGGGGGGGGGGGGGGGGGGGGGGGGGGGGGGGGGGGGGGGGGGGGGGGGGGGGGGGGGGGGGGGGGGGGGGGGGGGGGGGGGGGGGGGGGGGGGGGGGGGGGGGGGGGGGGGGGGGGGGGGGGGGAGGGGGGGGGGGGGGGGGGGGGGGGGGGGGGGGGGGGGGGGGGGGGGGGGGGGGGGGGGGGGGGGGGGGGGGGGGGGGGGGGGGGGGGGGGGGGGGGGGGGGGGGGGGGGGGGGGGGGGGGGGGGGGGGGGGGGGGGGGGGGGGGGGGGGGGGGGGGGGGGGGGGGGGGGGGGGGGGGGGGGGGGGGGGGGGGGGGGGGGGGGGGGGGGGGGGGGGGGGGGGGGGGGGGGGGGGGGGGGGGGGGGGGGGGGGGGGGGGGGGGGGGGGGGGGGGGGGGGGGGGGGGGGGGGGGGGGGGGGGGGGGGGGGGGGGGGGGGGGGGGGGGGGGGGGGGGGGGGGGGGGGGGGGGGGGGGGGGGGGGGGGGGGGGGGGGGGGGGGGGGGGGGGGGGGGGGGGGGGGGGGGGGGGGGGGGGGGGGGGGGGGGGGGGGGGGGGGGGGGGGGGGGGGGGGGGGGGGGGGGGGGGGGGGGGAGGGGGGGGGGGGGGGGGGGGGGGGGGGGGGGGGGGGGGGGGGGGGGGGGGGGGGGGGGGGGGGGGGGGGGGGGGGGGGGGGGGGGGGGGGGGGGGGGGGGGGGGGGGGGGGGGGGGGGGGGGGGGGGGGGGGGGGGGGGGGGGGGGGGGGGGGGGGGGGGGGGGGGGGGGGGGGGGGGGGGGGGGGGGGGGGGGGGGGGGGGGGGGGGGGGGGGGGGGGGGGGGGGGGGGGGGGGGGGGGGGGGGGGGGGGGGGGGGGGGGGGGGGGGGGGGGGGGGGGGGGGGGGGGGGGGGGGGGGGGGGGGGGGGGGGGGGGGGGGGGGGGGGGGGGGGGGGGGGGGGGGGGGGGGGGGGGGGGGGGGGGGGGGGGGGGGGGGGGGGGGGGGGGGGGGGGGGGGGGGGGGGGGGGGGGGGGGGGGGGGGGGAGGGGGGGGGGGGGGGGGGGGGGGGGGGGGGGGGGGGGGGGGGGGGGGGGGGGGGGGGGGGGGGGGGGGGGGGGGGGGGGGGGGGGGGGGGGGGGGGGGGGGGGGGGGGGGGGGGGGGGGGGGGGGGGGGGGGGGGGGGGGGGGGGGGGGGGGGGGGGGGGGGGGGGGGGGGGGGGGGGGGGGGGGGGGGGGGGGGGGGGGGGGGGGGGGGGGGGGGGGGGGGGGGGGGGGGGGGGGGGGGGGGGGGGGGGGGGGGGGGGGGGGGGGGGGGGGGGGGGGGGGGGGGGGGGGGGGGGGGGGGGGGGGGGGGGGGGGGGGGGGGGGGGGGGGGGGGGGGGGGGGGGGGGGGGGGGGGGGGGGGGGGGGGGGGGGGGGGGGGGGGGGGGGGGGGGGGGGGGGGGGGGGGGGGGGGGGGGGGGGGGGGGGGGGGGGGGGGGGGGGGGGGGGGGGGGGGGGGGGGGGGGGGGGGGGGGGGGGGGGGGGGGGGGGGGGGGGGGGGGGGGGGGGGGGGGGGGGGGGGGGGGGGGGGGGGGGGGGGGGGGGGGGGGGGGGGGGGGGGGGGGGGGGGGGGGGGGGGGGGGGGGGGGGGGGGGGGGGGGGGGGGGGGGGGGGGGGGGGGGGGGGGGGGGGGGGGGGGGGGGGGGGGGGGGGGGGGGGGGGGGGGGGGGGGGGGGGGGGGGGAGGGGGGGGGGGGGGGGGGGGGGGGGGGGGGGGGGGGGGGGGGGGGGGGGGGGGGGGGGGGGGGGGGGGGGGGGGGGGGGGGGGGGGGGGGGGGGGGGGGGGGGGGGGGGGGGGGGGGGGGGGGGGGGGGGGGGGGGGGGGGGGGGGGGGGGGGGGGGGGGGGGGGGGGGGGGGGGGGGGGGGGGGGGGGGGGGGGGGGGGGGGGGGGGGGGGGGGGGGGGGGGGGGGGGGGGGGGGGGGGGGGGGGGGGGGGGGGGGGGGGGGGGGGGGGGGGGGGGGGGGGGGGGGGGGGGGGGGGGGGGGGGGGGGGGGGGGGGGGGGGGGGGGGGGGGGGGGGGGGGGGGGGGGAGGGGGGGGGGGGGGGGGGGGGGGGGGGGGGGGGGGGGGGGGGGGGGGGGGGGGGGGGGGGGGGGGGGGGGGGGGGGGGGGGGGGGGGGGGGGGGGGGGGGGGGGGGGGGGGGGGGGGGGGGGGGGGGGGGGGGGGGGGGGGGGGGGGGGGGGGGGGGGGGGGGGGGGGGGGGGGGGGGGGGGGGGGGGGGGGGGGGGGGGGGGGGGGGGGGGGGGGGGGGGGGGGGGGGGGGGGGGGGGGGGGGGGGGGGGGGGGGGGGGGGGGGGGGGGGGGGGGGGGGGGGGGGGGGGGGGGGAGGGGGGGGGGGGGGGGGGGGGGGGGGGGGGGGGGGGGGGGGGGGGGGGGGGGGGGGGGGGGGGGGGGGGGGGGGGGGGGGGGGGGGGGGGGGGGGGGGGGAGGGGGGGGGGGGGGGGGGGGGGGGGGGGGGGGGGGGGGGGGGGGGGGGGGGGGGGGGGGGGGGGGGGGGGGGGGGGGGGGGGGGAGGGGGGGGGGGGGGGGGGGGGGGGGGGGGGGGGGGGGGGGGGGGGGGGGGGGGGGGGGGGGGGGGGGGGGGGGGGGGGGGGGGGGGGGGGGGGGGGGGGGGGGGGGGGGGGGGGGGGGGGGGGGGGGGGGGGGGGGGGGGGGGGGGGGGGGGGGGGGGGGGGGGGGGGGGGGGGGGGGGGGGGGGGGGGGGGGGGGGGGGGGGGGGGGGGGGGGGGGGGGGGGGGGGGGGGGGGGGGGGGGGGGGGGGGGGGGGGGGGGGGGGGGGGGGGAGGGGGGGGGGGGGGGGGGGGGGGGGGGGGGGGGGGGGGGGGGGGGGGGGGGGGGGGGGGGGGGGGGGGGGGGGGGGGGGGGGGGGGGGGGGGGGGGGGGGGGGGGGGGGGGGGGGGGGGGGGGGGGGGGGGGGGGGGGGGGGGGGGGGGGGGGGGGGGGGGGGGGGGGGGGGGGGGGGGGGGGGGGGGGGGGGGGGGGGGGGGGGGGGGGGGGGGGGGGGGGGGGGGGGGGGGGGGGGGGGGGGGGGGGGGGGGGGGGGGGGGGGGGGGGGAGGGGGGGGGGGGGGGGGGGGGGGGGGGGGGGGGGGGGGGGGGGGGGGGGGGGGGGGGGGGGGGGGGGGGGGGGGGGGGGGGGGGGGGGGGGGGGGGGGGGGGGGGGGGGGGGGGGGGGGGGGGGGGGGGGGGGGGGGGGAGGGGGGGGGGGGGGGGGGGGGGGGGGGGGGGGGGGGGGGGGGGGGGGGGGGGGGGGGGGGGGGGGGGGGGGGGGGGGGGGGGGGGGGGGGGGGGGGGGGGGGGGGGGGGGGGGGGGGGGGGGGGGGGGGGGGGGGGGGGGGGGGGGGGGGGGGGGGGGGGGGGGGGGGGGGGGGGGGGGGGGGGGGGGGGGGGGGGGGGGGGGGGGGGGGGGGGGGGGGGGGGGGGGGGGGGGGGGGGGGGGGGGGGGGGGGGGGGGGGGGGGGGGGGGGGGGGGGGGGGGGGGGGGGGGGGGGGGGGGGGGGGGGGGGGGGGGGGGGGGGGGGGGGGGGGGGGGGGGGGGGGGGGGGGGGGGGGGGGGGGGGGGGGGGGGGGGGGGGGGGGGGGGGGGGGGGGGGGGGGGGGGGGGGGGGGGGGGGGGGGGGGGGGGGGGGGGGGGGGGGGGGGGGGGGGGGGGGGGGGGGGGGGGGGGGGGGGGGGGGGGGGGGGGGGGGGGGGGGGGGGGGGGGGGGGGGGGGGGGAGGGGGGGGGGGGGGGGGGGGGGGGGGGGGGGGGGGGGGGGGGGGGGGGGGGGGGGGGGGGGGGGGGGGGGGGGGGGGGGGGGGGGGGGGGGGGGGGGGGGGGGGGGGGGGGGGGGGGGGGGGGGGGGGGGGGGGGGGGGGGGGGGGGGGGGGGGGGGGGGGGGGGGGGGGGGGGGGGGAGGGGGGGGGGGGGGGGGGGGGGGGGGGGGGGGGGGGGGGGGGGGGGGGGGGGGGGGGGGGGGGGGGGGGGGGGGAGGGGGGGGGGGGGGGGGGGGGGGGGGGGGGGGGGGGGAGGGGGGGGGGGGGGGGGGGGGGGGGGGGGGGGGGGGGGGGGGGGGGGGGGGGGGGGGGGGGGGGGGGGGGGGGGGGGGGGGGGGGGGGGGGGGGGGGGGGGGGGGGGGGGGGGGGGGGGGGGGGGGGGGGGGGGGGGGGGGGGGGGGGGGGGGGGGGGGGGGGGGGGGGGGGGGGGGGGGGGGGGGGGGGGGGGGGGGGGGGGGGGGGGGGGGGGGGGGGGGGGGGGGGGGGGGGGGGGGGGGGGGGGGGGGGGGGGGGGGGGGGGGGGGGGGGGGGGGGGGGGGGGGGGGGGGGGGGGGGGGGGGGGGGGGGGGGGGGGGGGGGGGGGGGGGGGGGGGGGGGGGGGGGGGGGGGGGGGGGGGAGGGGGGGGGGGGGGGGGGGGGGGGGGGGGGGGGGGGGGGGGGGGGGGGGGGGGGGGGGGGGGGGGGGGGGGGGGGGGGGGGGGGGGGGGGGGGGGGGGGGGGGGGGGGAGGGGGGGGGGGGGGGGGGGGGGGGGGGGGGGGGGGGGGGGGGGGGGGGGGGGGGGGGGGGGGGGGGGGGGGGGGGGGGGGGGGGGGGGGGGGGGGGGGGGGGGGGGGGGGGGGGGGGGGGGGGGGGGGGGGGGGGGGGGGGGGGGGGGGGGGGGGGGGGGGGGGGGGGGGGGGGGGGGGGGGGGGGGGGGGGGGGGGGGGGGGGGGGGGGGGGGGGGGGGGGGGGGGGGGGGGGGGGGGGGGGGGGGGGGGGGGGGGGGGGGGGGGGGGGGGGGGGGGGGGGGGGGGGGGGGGGGGGGGGGGGGGGGGGGGGGGGGGGGGGGGGGGGGGGGGGGGGGGGGGGGGGGGGGGGGGGGGGGGGGGGGGGGGGGGGGGGGGGGGGGGGGGGGGGGGGGGGGGGGGGGGGGGGGGGGGGGGGGGGGGGGGGGGGGGGGGGGAGGGGGGGGGGGGGGGGGGGGGGGGGGGGGGGGGGGGGGGGGGGGGGGGGGGGGGGGGGGGGGGGGGGGGGGGGGGGGGGGGGGGGGGGGGGGGGGGGGGGGGGGGGGGGGGGGGGGGGAGGGGGGGGGGGGGGGGGGGGGGGGGGGGGGGGGGGGGGGGGGGGGGGGGGGGGGGGGGGGGGGGGGGGGGGGGGGGGGGGGGGGGGGGGGGGGGGGGGGGGGGGGGGGGGGGGGGGGGGGGGGGGGGGGGGGGGGGGGGGGGGGGGGGGGGGGGGGGGGGGGGGGGGGGGGGGGGGGGGGGGGGGGGGGGGGGGGGGGGGGGGGGGGGGGGGGGGGGGGGGGGGGGGGGGGGGGGGGGGGGGGGGGGGGGGGGGGGGGGGGGGGGGGGGGAGGGGGGGGGGGGGGGGGGGGGGGGGGGGGGGGGGGGGGGGGGGGGGGGGGGGGGGGGGGGGGGGGGGGGGGGGGGGGGGGGGGGGGGGGGAGGGGGGGGGGGGGGGGGGGGGGGGGGGGGGGGGGGGGGGGGGGGGGGGGGGGGGGGGGGGGGGGGGGGGGGGGGGGGGGGGGGGGGGGGGGGGGGGGGGGGGGGGGGGGGGGGGGGGGGGGGGGGGGGGGGGGGGGGGGGGGGAGGGGGGGGGGGGGGGGGGGGGGGGGGGGGGGGGGGGGGGGGGGGGGGGGGGGGGGGGGGGGGGGGGGGGGGGGGGGGGGGGGGGGGGGGGGGGGGGGGGGGGGGGGGGGGGGGGGGGGGGGGGGGGGGGGGGGGGGGGGGGGGGGGGGGGGGGGGGGGGGGGGGGGGGGGGGGGGGGGGGGGGGGGGGGGGGGGGGGGGGGGGGGGGGGGGGGGGGGGGGGGGGAGGGGGGGGGGGGGGGGGGGGGGGGGGGGGGGGGGGGGGGGGGGGGGGGGGGGGGGGGGGGGGGGGGGGGGGGGGGGGGGGGGGGGGGGGGGGGGGGGGGGGGGGGGGGGGGGGGGGGGGGGGGGGGGGGGGGGGGGGGGGGGGGGGGGGGGGGGGGGGGGGGGGGGGGGGGGGGGGGGGGGGGGGGGGGGGGGGGGGGGGGGGGGGGGGGGGGGGGGGGGGGGGGGGGGGGGGGGGGGGGGGGGGGGGGGGGGGGGGGGGGGGGGGGGGGGGGGGGGGGGGGGGGGGGGGGGGGGGGGGGGGGGGGGGGAGGGGGGGGGGGGGGGGGGGGGGGGGGGGGGGGGGGGGGGGGGGGGGGGGGGGGGGGGGGGGGGGGGGGGGGGGGGGGGGGGGGGGGGGGGGGGGGGGGGGGGGGGGGGGGGGGGGGGGGGGGGGGGGGGGGGGGGGGGGGGGGGGGGGGGGGGGGGGGGGGGGGGGGGGGGGGGGGGGGGGGGGGGGGGGGGGGGGGGGGGGGGGGGGGGGGGGGGGGGGGGGGGGGGGGGGGGGGGGGGGGGGGGGGGGGGGGGGGGGGGGGGGGGGGGGGGGGGGGGGGGGGGGGGGGGGGGGAGGGGGGGGGGGGGGGGGGGGGGGGGGGGGGGGGGGGGGGGGGGGGGGGGGGGGGGGGGGGGGGGGGGGGGGGGGGGGGGGGGGGGGGGGGGAGGGGGGGGGGGGGGGGGGGGGGGGGGGGGGGGGGGGGGGGGGGGGGGGGGGGGGGGGGGGGGGGGGGGGGGGGGGGGGGGGGGGGGGGGGGGGGGGGGGGGGGGGGGGGGGGGGGGGGGGGGGGGGGGGGGGGGGGGGGGGGGGGGGGGGGGGGGGGGGGGGGGGGGGGGGGGGGGGGGGGGGGGGGGGGGGGGGGGGGGGGGGGGGGGGGGGGGGGGGGGGGGGGGGGGGGGGGGGGGGGGGGGGGGGGGGGGGGGGGGGGGGGGGGGGGGGGGGGGGGGGGGGGGGGGGGGGGGGGGGGGGGGGGGGGGGGGGGGGGGGGGGGGGGGGGGGGGGGGGGGGGGGGGGGGGGGGGGGGGGAGGGGGGGGGGGGGGGGGGGGGGGGGGGGGGGGGGGGGGGGGGGGGGGGGGGGGGGGGGGGGGGGGGGGGGGGGGGGGGGGGGGGGGGGGGGGGGGGGGGGGGGGGGGGGGGGGGGGGGGGGGGGGGGGGGGGGGGGGGGGGAGGGGGGGGGGGGGGGGGGGGGGGGGGGGGGGGGGGGGGGGGGGGGGGGGGGGGGGGGGGGGGGGGGGGGGGGGGGGGGGGGGGGGGGGGGGGGGGGGGGGGGGGGGGGGGGGGGGGGGGGGGAGGGGGGGGGGGGGGGGGGGGGGGGGGGGGGGGGGGGGGGGGGGGGGGGGGGGGGGGGGGGGGGGGGGGGGGGGGGGGGGGGGGGGGGGGGGGGGGGGGGGGGGGGGGGGGGGGGGGGGGGGGGGGGGGGGGGGGGGGGGGGGGGGGGGGGGGGGGGGGGGGGGGGGGGGGGGGGGGGGGGGGGGGGGGGGGGGGGGGGGGGGGGGGGAGGGGGGGGGGGGGGGGGGGGGGGGGGGGGGGGGGGGGGGGGGGGGGGGGGGGGGGGGGGGGGGGGGGGGGGGGGGGGGGGGGGGGGGGGGGGGGGGGGGGGGGGGGGGGGGGGGGGGGGGGGGGGGGGGGGGGGGGGGGGGGGGGGGGGGGGGGGGGGGGGGGGGGGGGGGGGGGGGGGGGGGGGGGGGGGGGGGGGGGGGGGGGGGGGGGGGGGGGGGGGGGGGGGGGGGGGGGGGGGGGGGGGGGGGGGGGGGGGGGGGGGGGGGGGGGGGGGGGGGGGGGGGGGGGGGGGGGGGGGGGGGGGGGGGGGGGGGGGGGGGGGGGGGGGGGGGGGGGGGGGGAGGGGGGGGGGGGGGGGGGGGGGGGGGGGGGGGGGGGGGGGGGGGGGGGGGGGGGGGGGGGGGGGGGGGGGGGGGGGGGGGGGGGGGGGGGGGGGGGGGGGGGGGGGGGGGGGGGGGGGGGGGGGGGGGGGGGGGGGGGGGGGGGGGGGGGGGGGGGGGGGGGGGGGGAGGGGGGGGGGGGGGGGGGGGGGGGGGGGGGGGGGGGGGGGGGGGGGGGGGGGGGGGGGGGGGGGGGGGGGGGGGGGGGGGGGGGGGGGGGGGGGGGGGGGGGGGGGGGGGGGGGGGGGGGGGGGGGGGGGGGGGGGGGGGGGGGGGGGGGGGGGGGGGGGGGGGGGGGGGGGGGGGGGGGGGGGGGGGGGGGGGGGGGGGGGGGGGGGGGGGGGGGGGGGGGGGGGGGGGGGGGGGGGGGGGGGGGGGGGGGGGGGGGGGGGGGGGGGGGGGGGGGGGGGGGGGGGGGGGGGGGGGGGGGGGGGGGGAGGGGGGGGGGGGGAGGGGGGGGGGGGGGGGGGGGGGGGGGGGGGGGGGGGGGGGGGGGGGGGGGGGGGGGGGGGGGGGGGGGGGGGGGGGGGGGGGGGGGGGGGGGGGGGGGGAGGGGGGGGGGGGGGGGGGGGGGGGGGGGGGGGGGGGGGGGGGGGGGGGGGGGGGGGGGGGGGGGGGGGGGGGGGGGGGGGGGGGGGGGGGGGGGGGGGGGGGGGGAGGGGGGGGGGGGGGGGGGGGGGGGGGGGGGGGGGGGGGGGGGGGGGGGGGGGGGGGGGGGGGGGGGGGGGGGGGGGGGGGGGGGGGGGGGGGGGGGGGGGGGGGGGGGGGGGGGGGGGGGGGGGGGGGGGGGGGGGGGGGGGGGGGGGGGGGGGGGGGGGGGGGGGGGGGGGGGGGGGGGGGGGGGGGGGGGGGGGGGGGGGGGGGGGGGGGGGGGGGGGGGGGGGGGGGGGGGGGGGGGGGGGGGGGGGGGGGGGGGGAGGGGGGGGGGGGGGGGGGGGGGGGGGGGGGGGGGGGGGGGGGGGGGGGGGGGGGGGGGGGGGGGGGGGGGGGGGGGGGGGGGGGGAGGGGGGGGGGGGGGGGGGGGGGGGGGGGGGGGGGGGGGGGGGGGGGGGGGGGGGGGGGGGGGGGGGGGGGGGGGGGGGGGGGGGGGGGGGGGGGGGGGGGGGGGGGGGGGGGGGGGGGGGGGGGGGGGGGGGGGGGGGGGGGGGGGGGGGGGGGGGGGGGGGGGGGGGGGGGGGGGGGGGGGGGGGGGGGGGGGGGGGGGGGGGGGGGGGGGGGGGGGGGGGGGGGGGGGGGGGGGGGGGGGGGGGGGGGGGGGGGGGGGGGGGGGGGGGGGGGGGGGGGGGGGGGGGGGGGGGGGGGGGGGGGGGGGGGGGGGGAGGGGGGGGGGGGGGGGGGGGGGGGGGGGGGGGGGGGGGGGGGGGGGGGGGGGGGGGGGGGGGGGGGGGGGGGGGGGGGGGGGGGGGGGGGGGGGGGGGGGGGGGGGGGGGGGGGGGGGGGGGGGGGGGGGGGGGGGGGGGGGGGGGGGGGGGGGGGAGGGGGGGGGGGGGGGGGGGGGGGGGGGGGGGGGGGGGGGGGGGGGGGGGGGGGGGGGGGGGGGGGGGGGGGGGGGGGGGGGGGGGGGGGGGGGGGGGGGGGGGGGGGGGGGGGGGGGGGGGGGGGGGGGGGGGGGGGGGGGGGGGGGGGGGGGGGGGGGGGGGGGGGGGGGGGGGGGGGGGGGAGGGGGGGGGGGGGGGGGGGGGGGGGGGGGGGGGGGGGGGGGGGGGGGGAGGGGGGGGGGGGGGGGGGGGGGGGGGGGGGGGGGGGGGGGGGGGGGGGGGGGGGGGGGGGGGGGGGGGGGGGGGGGGGGGGGGGGGGGGGGGGGGGGGGGGGGGGGGGGGGGGGGGGGGGGGGGGGGGGGGGGGGGGGGGGGGGGGGGGGGGGGGGGGGGGGGGGGGGGGGGGGGGGGGGGGGGGGGGGGGGGGGGGGGGGGGGGGGGGGGGGGGGGGGGGGGGGGGGGGGGGGGGGGGGGGGGGGGGGGGGGGGGGGGGGGGGGGGGGGGGGGGGGGGGGGGGGGGGGGGGGGGGGGGGGGGGGGGGGGGGGGGGGGGGGGGGGGGGGGGGGGGGGGGGGGGGGGGGGGGGGGGGGGGGGGGGGGGGGGGGGGGGGGGGGGGGGGGGGGGGGGGGGGGGGGGGGGGGGGGGGGGGGGGGGGGGGGGGGGGGGGGGGGGGGGGGGGGGGGGGGGGGGGGGGGGGGGGGGGGGGGGGGGGGGGGGGGGGGGGGGGGGGGGGGGGGGGGGGGGGGGGGAGGGGGGGGGGGGGGGAGGGGGGGGGGGGGGGGGGGGGGGGGGGGGGGGGGGGGGGGGGGGGGGGGGGGGGGGGGGGGGGGGGGGGGGGGGGGGGGGGGGGGGGGGGGGGGAGGGGGGGGGGGGGGGGGGGGGGGGGGGGGGGGGGGGGGGGGGGGGGGGGGGGGGGGGGGGGGGGGGGGGGGGGGGGGGGGGGGGGGGGGGGGGGGGGGGGGGGGGGGGGGGGGGGGGGGGGGGGGGGGGGGGGGGGGGGGGGGGGGGGAGGGGGGGGGGGGGGGGGGGGGGGGGGGGGGGGGGGGGGGGGGGGGGGGGGGGGGGGGGGGGGGGGGGGGGGGGGGGGGGGGAGGGGGGGGGGGGGGGGGGGGGAGGGGGGGGGGGGGGGGGGGGGGGGGGGGGGGGGGGGGGGGGGGGGGGGAGGGGGGGGGGGGGGGGGGGGGGGGGGGGGGGGGGGGGGGGGGGGGGGGGGGGGGGGGGGGGGGGGGGGGGGGGGGGGGGGGGGGGGGGGGGGGGGGGGGGGGGGGGGGGGGGGGGGGGGGGGGGGGGGGGGGGGGGGGGGGGGGGGGGGGGGGGGGGGGGGGGGGGGGGGGGGGGGGGGGGGGGGGGGGGGGGGGGGGGGGGGGGGGGGGGGGGGGGGGGGGGGGGGGGGGGGGGGGGGGGGGGGGGGGGGGGGGGGGGGGGGGGGGGGGGGGGGGGGGGGGGGGGGGGGGGGGGGGGGGGGGAGGGGGGGGGGGGGGGGGGGGGGGGGGGGGGGGGGGGGGGGGGGGGGGGGGGGGGGGGGGGGGGGGGGGGGGGGGGGGGGGGGGGGGGGAGGGGGGGGGGGGGGGGGGGGGGGGGGGGGGGGGGGAGGGGGGGGGGGGGGGGGGGGAGGGGGGGGGGGGGGGGGGGGGGGGGGGGGGGGGGGGGGGGGGGGGGGGGGGGGGGGGGGGGGGGGGGGGGGGGAGGGGGGGGGGGGGGGGGGGGGGGGGGGGGGGGGGGGGGGGGGGGGGGGGGGGGGGGGGGGGGGGGGGGGGGGGGGGGGGGGGGGGGGGGGGGGGGGGGGGGGGGGGGGGGGGGGGGGGGGGGGGGGGGGGGGGGGGGGGGGGGGGGGGGGGGGGGGGGGGGGGGGGGGGGGGGGGGGGGGGGGGGGGGGGGGGGGGGGGGGGGGGGGGGGGGAGGGGGGGGGGGGGGGGGGGGGGGGGGGGGGGGGAGGGGGGGGGGGGGGGGGGGGGGGGGGGGGGGGGGGGGGGGGGGGGGGAGGGGGGGGGGGGGGGGGGGGGGGGGGGGGGGGGGGGGGGGGGGGGGGGGGGGGGGGGGGGGGGGGGGGGGGGGGGGGGGGGGGGGGGGGGGGGGGAGGGGGGGGGGGGGGGGGGGGGGGGGGGGGGGGGGGGGGGGGGGGGGGGGGGGGGGGGGGGGGGGGGGGGGGGGGGGGGGGGGGGGGGGGAGGGGGGGGGGGGGGGGGGGGGGGGGGGGGGGGGGGGGGGGGGGGGGGGGGGGGGGGGGGGGGGGGGGGGGGGGGGGGGGGGGGGGGGGGGGGGGGGGGGGGGGGGGGGGGGGGGGGGGAGGGGGGGGGGGGGGGGGGGGGGGGGGGGGGGGGGGGGGGGGGGGGGGGGGGGGGGGGGGGGGGGGGGGGGGGGGGGGGGGGGGGAGGGGGGGGGGGGGGGGGGGGGGGGGGGGGGGGGGGGGGGGGGGGGGGGGGGGGGGGGGGGGGGGGGGGGGGGGGGGGGGGGGGGGGGGGGGGGGGGGGGGGGGGGGGGGGGGGGGGAGGGGGGGGGGGGGGGGGGGGGGGGGGGGGGGGGGGGGGGGGGGGGGGGGGGGGGGGAGGGGGGGGGGGGGGGGGGGGGGGGGGGGGGGGGGGGGGGGGGGGGGGGGGGGGGGGGGGGGGGGGGGAGGGGGGGGGGGGGAGGGGGGGGGGGGGGGGGGGGGGGGGGGGGGGGGGGGGGGGGGGGGGGGGGGGGGGGGGGGGGGGGGGGGGGGGGGGGGGGGGGGGGGGGGGGGGGGGAGGGGGGGGGGGGGGGGGGGGGGGGGGGGGGGGGGGGGGGGGGGGGGGGGGGGGGGGGGGGGGGGGGGGGGGGGGGGGGGGGGGGGGGGGGGGGGGGGGGGGGGGGGGGGGGGGGGGGGGGGGGGGGGGGGGGGGGGGGGGGGGGGGGGGGGGGGGGAGGGGGGGGGGGGGGGGGGGGGGGGGGGGGGGGGGGGGGGGGGGGGGGGGGGGGGGGGGGGGGGGGGGAGGGGGGGGGGGGGGGGGGGGGGGGGGGGGGGGGGGGGGGGGGGGGGGGGGGGGGGGGGGGGGAGGGGGGGGGGGGGGAGGGGGGGGGGGGGGGGGGGGGGGGGGGGGGGGGGGGGGGGGGGGGGGGGGGGGGGGGGGGGGGGGAGGGGGGGGGGGGGGGGGGAGGGGGGGGGGGGGGGGGGGGGGGGGGGGGGGGGGGGGGGGGGGGGGGGGGGGGGGAGGGGGGGGGGGGGGGGGGGGGGGGGGGGGGGGGGGGGGGGGGGGGGGGGGGGGGGGGGGGGGGGGGGGGGGGGGGGGGGGGGGGGGGGGGGGGGGGGGGGGGGGGGGGGGGGGGGGGGGGGGGAGGGGGGGGGGGGAGGGGGGAGGTGGGGGGGAGGGGGGGGGGGGGGGGGGGAGGGGAGGGGGGGGGGGTGGGGGGGGGGGGGGGGGGGGGGGGGGGGGGGGGGGGGGGGGGGGGAGGGGGGGGGAGGGGGGGAGGGGGGGGGGGGGGGGGTGGGGGGGGGGGTGGGGGGGGGGGGGGGGGGGGGGGGGGGGGGGCGGAGGGGGGGGGGGGGGGGGGGGGGGGGGGGGGGGGGGGGGGAGGGGGGTGGAGAGGGGGGGGGGGGGGGGGGGGGGGGGGGAGGGGGGGGAGGGGGGGGGGGAGGGAGTGGGGGGGGAGGGGGGGGGGGGGGGGGGGGGGGGTGGGGGGGGGGGGGGGGGGGGGGGGGGGGGGGGGGGAGGGAGGGGGGGGGGGGGGGGGGGGGGAGGGGGGGGGGGGGGGGGGGGGGAGGAGGGGGGAGGGGGGGAAGGGGGGGGAAGGGTTGATTGAGGTGTGAGGGGTCGGGTGGGGTGGGGACTGAGGGGGGATGTATTGAGGCGTGAAGAGCTTTTCCAAAAAAAAACAATATCTTTGAGTTCTTCGAAACTGTGCTATCTAAGAAATACTAGCACTCTAAATAAGAAGTTTTGTTCTAGAATATAATCGATATAAGAAAAAAAAACACGTGGCTTTGTAAAACATAATTTTATTTATCGATTTTGCTCCATTATAAGAGGACGTTTTAAAGAACCTGCCATGCGGGACTCTAGCCTGAAATCTAAGCTTTCAAATGATTACCAAGACCCTTATAGGACTTTTTCTCCAGAAAATAAGGTCGCTTTTCTCATTTGTTTCCTAATATTCACAAAGAACCAGAATATGTTGCAGAATTACATATTGCATCTTCATGTGAATTGGTATTAAAGTGCTGGGAATGCGAAGATTTCTCTCAAATCCACTTTTTTGGTGAGATTTCTCTAACTCAGATTGTGAATATCACATCGATGGAATTGCTAAGACTACTGAATCATCAGTTTTATCAAAGAAATTCATAAGTGTTAAATATTGCCGAATAAACAGCACTATGTC
The DNA here is from genome assembly GCA_019055375.1 of Parelaphostrongylus tenuis. Lineage (NCBI taxonomy): Eukaryota > Metazoa > Nematoda > Chromadorea > Rhabditida > Metastrongylidae > Parelaphostrongylus > Parelaphostrongylus tenuis. Next base: position 49,074 of record JAHQIW010000175.1, on the reverse strand, counting down.
GATTTGACTGAATTGCTAAGCGGCGAGCAGTTTTCACCGCTGCATTTTCTACCCGATTTCAATTAGATACACTGCTTACTCAAAGATTATCACTAAATAGGAAAACAATATCATCAATGTTTTCGTAAAAGCTTAAAAGTTTTAATGCTAAGTTTTAAAGAAGTTTGGTTGAAGCACACAATGTTGTTATTCAGCAGCAGAAACATTACGGCAGCCACTGAACTATAACAGACTAAACAATTGTTCCTACTTTGTTGAATTTTCAAAGTCGTTTTCCATTTGAGCGCAGTGAGCTTAATCTATGTTTTTCTCAGGTTATCTATATAGCACAGCTTTCCTAAAAAAGGCAGTTGAGCTCTGTAACATATCAAAGAGATTGGCTCAGTTCAACTGTGTCATCCACATTACTGCCTTTCTCGTTTGATATGGAGGGTAGATTTAGAGGCATACTTTCCTTTAAAATCTTCATGCCACTACTTTAATTAGAGGTTCTAATGTCATTTGAATCTGAATGAAGTTGTGAGGCTCTAAAAAATTTTCGTGGCATTCATAGAAATTCGACCTAGCACAGTACGACCTCACGTAGTTGGGAATAGCCTATACGATCGTCTATGCAAAAACAGAGAGATGCGCAAATTTGCTTAGCGGGAATTCGAAACTGCTTGGGTTTTATATAATACGCCTAAACTATCGTGAAAAATGGGTGGTGCAGAAATTGATGAAATGTATATATCATATTATGCTCTTCCAAAGGAGCATTCAAAATAGACGGAATCTTGAAAATATGCTCCTATAGTTCAGCAAAGTCTAGGAGTGAGCAAAGGGGAGAGTGTCTGACTACCAACCTTGTACAGCACTTCCATGAGTGACCTTCTTCTATTTAAGGAACTAGGTAGTGGACTTCCGATAACAGGTAGAGTTTTGAACCATCTCTGTTTTTTTGATTATGAATGCAGGATGTTTACTGAATAATTAGTTGCTGTCGTCTGTGTTGCAATCCACTAGAACCACGTAGGCAACTTAGTGCCAGAAATACCTTTAATCGGCTATTTCTTGAATCTCAGTTCTAAGCTCTAATATAATCTTAAAGACTTTGTAACTTTCTTGATGCTTTCTATGCTCGCCTCCTTAGAGCCACACACCCCACTAGCCACCCTACACACTACAACAGAGGAGACGCGAAATGACAAGACCTGGTGAAGCGGAATGTTGCTCGTCTCTTGTCATTTGATAACTCAAGGTTGTCAAGCGTGCGTTGACGAATACAACAGCGAAATAGGCCACTTTGTGTCAGTGTAATAGAGTACTTAGATAATAAGGATAAATTTTCAACAAATTTTCCATTAGACACAAACAGAAGATAGATACTTATCTGTGGAAGGCGCTGAAGTATTTTTAACCACTCTTACAGGAACGTAGAACTTTAGGGTGAGAAATTTTTTGAAACGTGTTGGATCTATACAAATAATCCAAATAAGAATCGGAAAGATGAGCGGCTTTATTATTGTGATTTCTTGTCGTATCTCACATCGATTTTCATGCATATAAGTTGGGCACACATCTCGCCCATGAAATACTAAGTGCGGCTGAACCACATGTCAGCTAGTGGATGATAAGCACTGAAACGGTGAGTATTGTGCTGGAGCTGATGACTACCCATTCAAAGTTTGCGTATTCCGTTACAATCCGCTTTGGTCATGAAAGTGTTTGGCAGAGTAGATTGCAATTAAATTTGACCCTCCCGGGATCTGAAGAAGACGAGCCGCCAAAAGGTAAACTGCAACCATATATGCACTGTCAGGCCTTTCATACTTCAGCGAATTATACGCGTGATAAAAGTGAAGGTGCGCGGAGAGTGTGAAACATAATTTTGTTTCTGATATTACAGCGCTACAAAAGGTCTTTTTAAAAATCTGACCACGTGCGGCGCTAGTTGGAGATCTTAGCTCTCGAATAATCATTAGTATTCTTCAAGAAATGTTCTTGTTCTGCGAAAGGAACAGACATAGAAATCTGTGATACTGAACGCAAAGTACACAATTCAACATTTTCGGGGTCTGAAGAAGGCGAGCCTCGCTGAAACGTTAGCCATTGGATAATATAGTTTGTTGTATTGTTGCACTGCACTACTATATTGCACTGCATTCCTCTAGTCAATAAACACTAGTGTTCGCAATTCGCAAAACAGCTTTACAGGAAAAAACGACTGAGTTATGTTGTTCACCATAGGTACATACTGTTAATTTTGGACGTCTTCGTCTTCTTCTAACTTGAAAATGTTAGCCGAGTCAGATTAGTTTATCAAGCGCTACTGGCTTGACAAAGAAATCGCAATAGAATGATGATGCCATTTTTAATAGATAGCCGGCTTTCAATACTTGGCGTAGTATTAGTGGGAACATCCTATGAAATAATATCGTAGAGTCACAAAGAATGCTGATTGAAATGCACAGCACTTAGGCAGAAGTTGAACTCTGTTCTCACCAGTAGCAAGAGCGCGTGCTGTCACTATATAGGCAAGCCCAGCGCTCTTCTATAACTTTTCCAGCGGCATAATGCATCGTAGCCGCTTGCAAGTTAGGTCAGTTCGGGTGTTCTCATTCAAATCATTGGTATATCTGTGTAGAGAATGTTTGAGGTTGCATGTGCGCTATGCAATGAGCGGCTCAATCAAGTTCCACCGTAAAAAGAAATGACGGCGTTTCGAAATTGAGTGCGAGTTCATCAAGTGCTTGCTGATTCTCATAGCGAATGTGAATCTGCTTGGCCTTCTTTATGTACAGTGCTTATTCGTCGCATGTTTCACATGTCGTCTCGTTAATCGTCGAGTGTCTATGGCGGGTACCAGCAAACACTTCCATTTTTCCCTATGCGTGCAAGAGTATCCCAGTGGGTCCGTCCTCGCTCTAGGGAACCGTTGAGCATTATACCCTTTTTCTAGGAGTTTTGTGAAGAAATGAACCATCGGGTAGGTAGGTCTCCAAGTAGAGTGCTTGATATCCAGAGGAATCTACTCGGTATCGGCTCATGTCCATCGATTGTCGTTAAAGCGACGCCACGTGTCCGGCCCACCTTTTCAATAACCTGGCGTGTAAAGGGCGTCTTGCATCTTCGATCGTTCACGTGGGTCGGAACTTCGTATCCTCTCTCTCATTTTGCCACATGCGGGCGCTCTCAACATCGACCTTTCGACTGTGCGTTTAATGGCGCCAAGTGATCTTTCATCCTGCTTGTGTAACAACCAGGTTTCTGATGCATACGTTAGTGCAGGGAAATTCGTCGAGTCGAAAAGGTGGGCACGCAGTCGGATATTCGTGGTCCTCTTCATTACATCCTCGATGCTCTTAAGCGTTCTCCAAAGCGCTTGTTTATCTTGCTCAACGCTGGACCGAGGTACTTCATTATGTCGTTTACGGCCTAGGTAGAAGTAACTGGAGCACTTGGAGATGTTCGTTTCGCTGAGCGTGAATAGGGCATTCAAAACCCATTCGTCCTTCATCAACATCGTTTTCGTCGTATTTTGCCCTTTCCGGAGCGCTTGTTAAACAGTCACACTATCGACGCTGCTGTTCTGCCATCACTCTTTCTCGCGACAGACTATAGCCCAATCCAATATTTCTTAGCGTATTTGGGGTCAAAGTCGATATGTACTTTGCCAGGCCAAGCCGTTGCTGTGGATAGAAAGGGTTGACATCTCCACGTAAAGGACATTACATCTGTAGTTAAAAAGGAAGGCTTCATCACAGTTTCAGTATTTTAGCGAATATCGAATCGAAGCCTAACAATTCTTTTTATCGGTTCTGTAAACCAGTTTAGCACTACTGAATCATCATTTCTGTTATGAGTTTTTTATGAGCGTCAAATGGAGCTGAATGAGCAATCTCATGCTGTGGAAGTTTCGTGTGTGTCATTTCATGTTGAGGGAGTTCCATGTCAAAGTAGTTCCGTGTTGTACCAGACCCGTATTGCCTTAGCTGATTGAGGAACGAAAGACAATATAACTAAAGCGTTTTCCTCGCACGTCAAATTCAGTACTTATGATTTGGCAATTTTAATATGTGCTTATGAAAAACAGCTTTAGAGAGCGTAATGTGAAGAGTTTCATGAGTTCATGAGTTCATTTTATGTGCACTGCTGTATAGTAGACGTCAGATCCCTTTCAGTGGAGCTTGTTATAGAGTTATACGAAAAATGGATTAACGTCTCCATTTTGGTGGTAATATAATTAAAGCTGAAGAATGCGATTATCTCTCTTAATTTCAATGTATCAGAAAGGATTTTTGCAATTGCAGTCCACTTTAGAACTTCACAGCGGAATTTTTGGTACTTTATAGTGAAATTATAGATTAGATTAAATAGATCATTACTGAAGGAGACACGAAAACGTCTTTTTAGTGAAAAGACCGCAAAGATTATTAGGAAAACTCAACTATTCTTTATAGAATGAATGGAATGCACAATCGCACTGTGCTGAATATGTTTGCGTTTCCTTTCTTTTTTTACTCCGAAGACCTTTTTTATTAGACTATTGGTAATCATTCAACAGCTCGAAAATTGGAAATTTTAGTGCTGAACCTGCTTTGTGAAGACTTCCTTACAGTATGTTTTACTATAAAAAAGAGACAACTTTTCTGCATCTGTCCATTGGTTAGAGGTGTTCTGCGTCACACACAAGGTCTATGTACGTTCTCGTGCTCATGGCTCACCAAGTCTTCCACTCCTCCGGGATCAGTAGTACGAAATTTGTTTGAGAGGGTAGCACCACTGACTTCACGGATCGATGAGCCACCGCGAGTCATCGTAAAGATCAGATATGCATTCAATCATCTTAAACGAATATAAATGAAGAATATGAGAATATAAAAGTAGATGATATAAGAATGTATTACAATACAATAAAACATGGCCTCTTCGACCTTCATAGAAGTCTCAACTCCTGGGATACGCTAATAATCGAAGAATTCTCAAGAGTAGTCGATGAAGCAGCATTGCACTCAAATCTATAGTTCGATTTTTGACAAAAAAGAATTGTTCTGTTATTGGTTTGATATGTTCAAAACGAAGATAGCCTTATTGAAGTCCTTATAATTCTACCTTTTACTGATGACAAAGTCCCTTCGACTGACAAGAATAGCTCTGTATCATTACGTAACTTTGATACTAGGAAGATTACGTTCAGTGGTAAGAACAATCAGGCCGATAGTCGCGTGAGCAACGGCGAGACGCAGCGTGTCATTCAGCGGTGGTTCCAAAAAAAGTTTAATGAATGGAATCATAACATGAAGCCTATCAATGCTTTGCAGCGGTATTGTTTATGAATAACATACAAGGTTTAATTCCAATTATCATTAAATTTCACTATAAACTACCAATTTTCGGTCCTGTTGATGAGCTTAAATGAAATTGTTACAAATCTTCACTAAACTCGCTGTTAAACGTTTTTGCCTTGAACAGAGTCAAGAAAACTCATGTCGAGTTTCTATAGCAACTGTTCTTACTCTGTGTTGGTCTTCACGGCCGTCACATCAAAACAAATTGCATGGCGAAGCACCGCACACGTTACCACTCTATAATAAGCCCCAGCTACGCTGAGAGGACATGAACACCTACCATACAGTAGTGTGCGTAAAATGCACTTATGAAACTGTTCACATGACCCTCGCTAAAGCTGTTTTTTGATAGCATAATTAGCACTGCTTGCTATATACCGATACTGCATACCGTATTTGAAGTGCGAGAAAAATGCTGCATTTATATTGTTTTTTCGCTCAGCATTCAGCTAAGGCGATACGGGACTGATTTAACACGGAACTGATTTGACATGGAACTCCACAACACGAAACTGATACACACGAAACTTTCACAGCATAAAAGTGCTTATTCACCTCCATTTGGCGCTCATAAAAACTCATAACAGAAATGATGATTCAGTAGTGCTAAACTGGTTTACAGAACCGATAAAGGATGTTGTTAGGCTTCGATTCGATATTCGCTAAAATACTGAAACTGTGATGAAGCCTTCCTTTTTCCAACTACAGGTGTAAAGCCCTTCATGTGGAAATTCAATGCTTTTTATACAACTACTGATCAGTGAAATTATAATTGAAGAACCCCACGGGGAAATAGTTTGAACCGGTTTTCTCTAGATGGTGATTTTGCGAACTGGCGGATGATTTTTCCAATGATCTGATGGCCGAGCTTCTATTAAACATACGAGCGGTCATCGATATTGCCTAGTACAACCTTAATCTCATATTTATTTCTTAAGCCAACAAATCATGTGGCCTTTTAATGGGCTCTTGTATAGCCCAATACACGTGTTTCGGCCTTGGGCAGCCTCGTCAGTCGGGCAGAACGCTCTGTCTTTTAGTCAATTCTCTGTGTGTGCTCCCGCCCCCACATTTGGAGTAGGCGAAGGTGAGCGATTTACGTAATTGCCGTCAAGTGAAAAATCACTAAATTGACAGTGTTGTACACTCGATAGTCTCGGTTGGTATTTTTGAAACATTATAGCGTTTTGAGCGTTTTCTTAAGAACACGCTCAAATTTTTTTAGTGAAAATGTACTAAAAGGGCACTCATTAACAAAGAAGATTTCCTAGGCGCCATTAAGTTTCACAAGTACAATTTCCACCTCTCCTTAATTTGTTGCTGAAAAGTTTTGCGGCGATAGTTGAGCATTGTTTTTTGTCAGTCGGTATTTGCTTTAACAAAATTTGCCCACAAGTACAGTTTTAATTCAGGCTCTTAATTTATCCTGAATGCTCTAATTCTGAAATGTCCGGATTTTACGTCGCAGCATTGGAAATAAGAAGGCGGGAACCGAATTGGATCGCGCTAGTTGAGGGTTTAGTGCATTCACAAAAATTTTCGTCCAAGCAGTTTCATCCATACACCTGCTGTTCTCCATTGTTAGACATGCATTTCACTTCATCAGCCAATTCCGTGTGCTTTGGAATGAAAAATTAGTCACATCAATTGTCTTTGAAGAATTTGTATTTTATTAGAAGCATTGGAAATTCTTGAAGCTCTTAAGAAAGTCAGCGAGCTCTCTCACTGACATTACTCACGTATAAGTCTAAATGCCAAGTCCGCTGTTGCCTTGTGAACAATCTGATGCAAAGGAAAATATTTGCTTTCAGTTAAGTCTACGCTATGATTTAGATATTTAGGACACAAAAATGAAAGCTTTTGCATGTAAGGTGCGACGTTTAACCGAATCCACTATGATTGCGCTGGTGGTCATCTCCTCGACGGCGATGGGATGTGGTGTAATGCCACCAGGTCAAGGTAATTCGTGGAGGACTGCTATTGTAGAGTTCAATATCTTGGATCGAATCTTATGAACACCAATCAGAATGATTAACAATACCATTTCATCAATACCCAAGAAGTATCATAGCGAGTCTTTCAGTAAAATGGTTTCAAACTCCAAATGAGAGGCTAAAATGAGAGGTGAAAATAATCTCAAAAGGTTATCAAAATAATGGTTTGATTTTTAACTATTCATTACAATAATAAAGAAGTTTGTTGTAGCAAGCACAAGGACCTTCAACGTCTCCGGTTTCACTTTGCCTGTTGCGATGGTTTATTCTGCCGCACCCGATGTCCGTGCCCGTATTCCTGGCATTGCAACTGACATGGGTGGGGCTCAAGGATTTGTATTACGTCTTGTGATGCAAACAGTAAGTTTACAAGTCACAGGTTTCACACCTTTTCTTTTTTGGTGCGTTTACTAGGTTGTTCCATGATTTCTTTCACATTCTTATTTTTTATTCAGTTTTTTCCCGATTTCAAATCTGATTATTGTCTAAAGGCTGTGGTATGTTATAAAATGTTGTAGTAGCTTATCCAGACATTTAGATATGACCGCACCACCATTGCTTGCCATCTAAAGGAAATGGGCTAGAATAAGGTGATGTCTCAATGGACATCTCATAAATTGACCGATCTCCTCACATTGCAAAATCAACTCTCCACATCTCGAATACTGGTTTGGACCATGTCACCATTTACACTGTACAACCCTCAAATTGATCCATCGGATTATCATCTCTTCTTTGTCCTGACGCAGCATCTGCAGGAATATAATTTCAAGACTACAAATGACTCAACAGTGCCAACCATCTTCGTTGATTGCCGACCTTCTTTTTCTGGGAGGAGGGCGTTTATAATTTGCCCAGCAGACAGCTGCATATTATTTATTGATTATGACATTAATTATTCTACCTCAAAAGTCTGACTAACTCTAAAGCTCAGCATGACTAAAGGAATGCAAAATTGTTTACAAGTGTCCTTTTCTTTATTGAAAAAGTGCACGAAGTATGTATATCTTTTTCCTCAAAATTCGATGGCTAACGTTTCGGGGCAATTCTTCATCAGGGACCAGACGTATAAATCATACCATATCTGATTACTCGATTAATATATCGTATGCATCAAAAATTCAAAAGAGATAAAACTCAACACTCTGGTCATTCTGGAAAATTCCATCTTATTTAGAGATTTATGAGAGCAGTCACCGGTCTAGTTTGACACAACTTGCAAAATGATCCACACTCAGACTGAAGGATGAATCTCAGATAAGGTGTCATATCACTTGTTATGTTCAGGCATTCTCCCCCACTATTCAGCTCTGGCTTTTGCTGTTTATCCAAAAACCTCAAGGGTTTTTCGCGCTAACGTTTTTGATTCTTGCCCAGAATTAATTATATTGTCAACTATTTGATTTCTTTGTGTTAGAAAACAACATAACAACAGAGTCGAAATGTGGAAGAAAGCATGGGACAATCCAATAGAAAGATGTACGAGGTGGAGTTGATTCAAAAATACTTCCAATGGGTTCCTCAAATTAGTGGAGAAGATCCTTTCAGGTCTTTGATGTTCTCGAACGCCAAGCTCGTAGTGCACTCCTACCTGATCCTGTGATTTCGGCCATTTTGAGTCAACTTGAAGTTAGAGTTGCTTATGAACCACTAGAGTGTCAGATGGTTATCAGCCCAGAGCAGATGCGTGGGTCTTCAATATTGAACAGCTATTTGAAACAATGCTGGAAGTTCAAAAGGCATTTGAAAGCAGAAATGTTTTTATCATTCTTAAATGAAGCAAATAGGTAGTTTCTATAGATCTACCAGGGGATGCCCTATGACGCAGGAAAACTATCCTTATCACAACGAAGTCAAAGCCTTCAGATTTATGCTACCTCTTGAAAGAGTTTTCACACCTCGTTCTGCGAATGATATTGATTCGCTATGGAAGCTGATGGTTTGAAGGCATCCAAAGAATAAAGGGAAACTAACTCTCAGAACTGTTTTAAGATTTCCATTTCCATCATAATGAGAGAAAGCGTCTTTTTGAAAATTGTAATGTCTTCCAGCCGAGATAATCAAGAAGTATTGCATAATTGCTGATAACACGGTGACGGGAATCTGCACCGGAGTGCAACGAGATGGAAAGTGTAATGTAGCAGACAATAAAGTGACAATTGCGGCTGTTCCTAGCTCAGCCCGGACAATTTCAGGAACTCTCTCGGTTAGATTGCTTTCCTCTTGTACGGCTTTGTTTCATAAAGAAGAAGTTCGTGTAAACTAGAAACATCGTCATGGCGAGTTGGTCGAAAACGATGTGGGAAAGTGTGGTTAACAAAGCAGTTCGAATGTTGTCATCGCGCCCATTTGGATCACACTTCTTCTCGGCAAGCGCCACTGTCGACGGAAACTGAAAATGAACCTAAGCGTGTTTGAAGCAAGAGAATTTACTGATTAATTGTTTGTTAAAGTATCATATCGGCAATAAACTGGTAATCAAATGTGTTGACTAAAAAGATTATTACAAAAAAAATTATGTTGAAATAGCATTGAAATCTTTTTAGACTTTAGAAATTTTCAAGGCTGAAGTTGAACCGTGATCTTTTTAATGCCAATTTTATTCAAATGATGTTCAGTTATCGACTAGTCAGAATGAATTGCAATAAAGTGCGCAATATGATTAGTGTGGGTCGAATGTTTTACAAAAAAGGTTGCAAATAAAAAGTCACGAGATGGACTTCCTTGCGCTTATAATTTGAAAACAATCCTCTTATCGTTATTTAATGGGCATTAGAAAAACTGGTTAGAGAAGCATGACATGGTCGAACAGGAAGCTTTGAAAAAATGTGTTTACTTAATCATTGAGAAATGGTCATATCTGAGAGTTTAAGTTGCTGAATAACTTCGTAAAAAGATCACTTTTTGATTCATTCATTCAAGCATGCGGAGTTTGAATGCTACAGAATTTTTAGGAACAAATTTGCGTCCCTGTAGAAGTGCTTTGTTTTACTATGAAAATGGATTAGTAGGAATAAAAGCAGAAGACGCTTACATTTTGTAAACGGATATCTTACGTTAAGCTGCGAGTTCCGCGGCGTTAAATAATAAATTCTTAGTGGTGCAAGGCATTTCAAACGTTCCTGCCTTTACGCCTGCAATCAATAGAGTTTCAGTCGAGTCTATTAGCGAATAATAAAAAATTTCTATTAAGTAATTCAGATCCAGAGAAAGAAGCGGTTTTTGTTGTGTTGTGAAAGTGCTCGACTGCTTTTACTCTCCAGCGTCATAGATGAGGGCACCAAGATAGCAAGGGGTTGTGGCAGAGCTTTTGTTAAGTTAGCTCCTCTTGTTCCATGCAGTTACGAGGTCAAGCTGAGTGAAACTATTCACGGGTAGTCACAAGCGAGAAACGCTGATCTTCGCCGATCACAGGGCGATTGCCATCTTGCCAGTTGATAACATGAAGACGGTAAAATGTTCTGGTATTGGTTTACTTCCAGCTAGGCTTTCAAAGAGAAACGTCGGTTTCCCTCTCATGGAAAACACTGCTGGAGGAATTAACTTTGGTCTTTCATCGATTTCCAACAACAATAATATCTTCTACTTTTGATGAGACGGTAAACCATTTTGAAGGTTTCAACGCTGCTGGATGGATGCATGGTTAGCGGTGATATAATGTTATAGTTAATCCAGTGATGTAGAGTGACGTGCAAAACATTTGCACCCGGCGGTACTTGAACTCGCATCTCACCCAATCCAGGGGCGCGTGCTCTATCGCTTGCACCTCCGACTTCCGTTTTTGCCACTCTTCTCTCCAAGCTACAACTCATCTATCTGTCAGCAACCAACCGCGGACGGTTTTGGCGTGGGATAGTCTAGTCAGGATGACAGGCATTGGCTATTGGATATCAAACAGAATTCATTACATTTGACCGCCTTTAGCGATGATGTGATGTTACATTAGGTGAAATGCGGATTCAAATCTCGCCTGACACAAATATTTTGCACATCACTCTACATCACTGGGGATCTGTCGTTACTTATTTTGCTGAACAAAGGTTAAGAAATTTGTTACTACTGAGGGGTGAAAGTGGCATCATTTTCTCATTAAATAGAAAGATTGATTTTTACAACCTCATTATTCAGAATAAAATAAGAAATGGAAATGGTCTAGTAAAACGATTGTTATTTATAGCTTGCGCGTGGTTGCCTATTGATGTGCAGATGCCCTCTCCTTCTGTTCATTTGTGGATTCTTGAAATTTGTACCATAAAGCTCAAGGTTTTCTGCTTCGACGTTTTCGACTCATGCCTCAAGGCTTTATCTGCCACCTTAAGGTCATCATCTTTGCTCCTTTCGCCCATATTTACCTATAGTGGTGTTCCATCAACTTTTCCAGTCTAGGTTTCTTTTAAGCGAGCATAAAAAGGTCTATTCGTCTCGTCCATAACGTTAAGTCCAATTCAGAAGTTGATCTGAAATTTCACTTATCAGGGAAAGCCCACAGTTTGACCCTGATTGGAGTATGGTCACTCATGTGCTGCTCACACTCTATCATCATGAACCTATGAACCTTCTCGGACTAGAAAATTAGTTCTCCAAAAACTCTCCAAGCGTTGAGCGCCGTTTTTGATCTCTGCACCAAAGCTGTGACGGCCACCTCAAAGTCGTCATTATTGTATCATTGCGAGCTATGTTTATCTATAGGAGCACTCTGCCTGGTTTGCGACTTTTCACTTACGTTTTCTTCTGCGCGGGCGCAAAATGTTTAATCGGTCACGACAATATTTTCAATATCACATGTCTTCAGGCAATCACGCATTTTGTACTTTAACTCATGCACTTTCATTCCATATCGTTAGGATTGTTAGGACAAATCACGTACTCCTCCCTTTTACATAAATGGTCATTTAAGCAGTTCTGAGCCAGTTGACAACGCAGTGCGATGTGTTAGATTTTTTTTATAAAACTACCGTAAAGTTCTTTCCAATTCGCGAATCAAATCGATTCTGGACGAGAACTATACCCATAAGTAAAAAGTTGGTGTATCCACCATAAAAGGAAAAATAAAATAGGATTTCCACTTAGCACATTGCATTATTACTTGCTATGTGTGACTTCAAATAGATTTTTTATGATATAGCACATGCTACGAGGTTGACAAAAAGCTCGCTTCAACAATCTCGTCTCTTTCAAAGTCGATGATTCAAGTCATTGTTCAAAGTCTTTCGTCCTGGTTGTGGTCCACGTTTTCGTTTTGTTTGAGTCGAATCCTCTTTGATGGAGCACCGCTCCAAAGAGCAACTTTACTTGATGATACCCCCATGGGGACGGTCGATAATGATATTGAATGTTTGTTAACAACATTTTTTCACCTGGCAATCTGTCCTGTACTAGTCGGAGCATATCAGTTCTCAAAAGGGGCAATATTATTTCAAGAGTCTATGTTCGAATGTTTTTCAAAGCCTCGATTAAAATCTAACATGTCCTAACAGCATATCTTAAGGCTTTCATGAGGACTGTTATGGCGTTTTTAGTGCTAGACGTACGTTTCGGCCTTCCGGCTCATCAGCAACACAATACCTTCGGTTCAGTCAGTCCCATGTAAAGCAATATAGCCGTACATGTAATGGCATCGATGGGGAACATATTACATTGCTCGTGAGTAAAAAGATCATTTCACACTGCAGTGATGACAAATCACTGCATGTCAAGAGACAAAACTACTCAACATTCCAGTAATTAACGGTCAATTGCTTATGGCCGGTAAACTGAACGGTACCTTTATACTCGACTGTTTTCTTGCCTAAGGTTTGATACATCTTCACAGCATATTTTATCTTTCCTAAGGTATGATATGGCACTTTTTAGTGCTAGGCGTATATTTTTTGTAGACATACGTCGATTCCCTTATATGTAGAGGCGTATTCGCTTATAGGGAATTGCCTTAACCTAACAAAGACACGCTGCTACCAATGAAGCTAGAAAGGCGAAACGTGCGTCTAGCATCAAAAAGTGCAGTAACAGACCTTATGATAAGCTCATATGCTATCAGAACGCATCAAATTTTGAGCAAGGTCTTCAAAAAAGTAGGATATAAAACTTCTGAAATATTAATACGCTTTGTGGCGGCTGATCACTGCTCCAACTACTTCAGTAATTTCCGACACCGACTATCGATTAACTCCGGCGTTAATTGAATAATTCCGTTATTAACGTTAGCCGTTGATACGAGCTCTACTGTACTATATTGTATAGAATAAGCAATGTTTTAACAACTCTATGTTTGCTGAATAAATGAATTGCGAAATACTTTAGGATACTTTAGGACAGATTAACCAGTGAAAAGAAGATTATCGGACGGATGAGGTCTTCTTCCATGTAATTGGCACACTGTTAGGAAACCAATGAACGGTAATTAATATTAGTGGTCATAACTTCGATCGTTGGAGCAGCTGATACTGCAAAACAAAACCGACCGACCCTCTCTGCTATTTTGTGCAATAACTAGCAACAACATTTGCCTCGCAGCACGCTTATAAAATCTCAAATACATGAAGTCCTATGCTCAGCGGTAACATTCATACACAGAGCAGTGTTTTATTTTGTAAGCAGGGAAATTGACCCAAATGACATCACGATATAGGCGCGTCCTGATAATCGAAGAAAAATTTAGTAGCTGACAGATAGAAAATCCAGTACACGCCATCCATTCAGCTCACTTTGGGGTAATTTGAGAATACGATGCAAAATGACTCAAATTAATTACACATGAAAACACTTTATAGAGTTTGTTGAATGGTCATTTTTGAGACAATGGAAGATAAGAAATATGATACTGAAGAAATCGCGACCGCTGGAATGGAATAGTACTTCGTTATAAAAAATGTGCAATAAGGAATTTTTACTTCACTGAATATGTGAAAATGTGAAAAAAGTAGCTTTGGCACTTTTTCGTTATCTCGACCATGTTTGAGGCCTTCGGTGAAGACGCATTTTTTGATTTTGTAATACGTTTGGGGAAATATTCGATAGCACAAATCAAGTGTATTTGAATTATATATTTTATTTCACAGATGGCTTGCTTTTGGCGTTGTACCAGTGGAAATAAAATTTTGTATCATATTCAAGCAGTTCTCGTCATGTGGAACTTTTTTATAATCAAATTTTGATCAGTAGAAAAGGCAAATCCTCCGACTCGATTTCAGCGGTATAATTGGTTTTTAGAAAAGACGTTTACTGCTCCGTGATACTCAAAAGAACATTAAGTTTCACACGTCCGAATTATTGCTGTTATTAGCACCCCTTTGGAAGCAGGGCGTTCTCTTAATATCTTTAAGCAACCCTGCAGCTTAATCGATAGCTCAAATCTAGGCGACTTCGATGATATACCTTCATTTCAAAGAAAACGTCTTAGTGCGCTGTAACAGCTAATATAAAATTATATCTCACACTTGTGGCGTTTTGGCGCATCTTTCGCTGGGCAGGGCATTTCTTTTTGGACTTTTAGTAACCACTCTATAGTCTGCCGTAATTTAAAAAAATTAGGTGTCGCGAATTGCAATAGTGGCACCAGGGCACCACGCCACACATTGCCGGTATGTAGATGAGATTTTCCAAAATTGGCACCACAACGAGCCATCTTAACATTCACCACATTGATCAAGTCATTGCAAGTCAACTGCCTTCTAACTCTCCTCTGCTTCTCAAGGAGATCATTCAATCATGAGCGCAGAAAAAGTGGTGTCAAAATGAACGCCGTTAGTGTAACGGTTCAACATGCGCCGCGGATAAGATGAAATATAGGTTCGATTCCAAACTGCCGCAAAAGATTTTTGAACACCACTCTACATCATCTGGTATACTGTTACATTTTGCCACCGCAGGAGGTGGTCAAATAGAATGACTTCTGATTAATCATGGGTATTTTTGCTAATATAAAACTCTGCCTAGCGAAAGATGCTTGAGTGCAAAAAAAATTTTTACTTTACCTTCACAGTATAATATGAAAACCATTTGAAAAATAAAACAGATCCTTCAAATCTCGATATTCAAAACATCAAATATTTACTAAAATGTCAAAAAGGAGTCTAAAAATACTTTCTTCAATATGGGCCCGGATAGAGGATGGATGACGAGATTACTTGCTTGGGAACAGTTAATCTTGACCAATAGTTTGCGTAATGCAGATGTTTCAAACCTTTCGTTCAAACACTATTGCCCTTTCCCGCCCAGAATTCTTCCACTATCCATAAGTGCTCAACTTTTTCTCACATACGTTAACTCTGAATAATTTGAAATGAACGAATGATTGACATAAAATTAGATTTAGTGAGAGTTACCGATGAGCAGGTATCGAATAGGGCATGCATCACCATTTTTGATAAATTATTTACTGTTCTCTGATTTTTACTTACTATGATAACTCTTAGCTTTTGTACAAAACTAGAGAAGATCGAAATTGAAGATTCTCTCTGTGATTTCTTTGTGCAGTGCAGTACAATTGGTCGAATACCAAATTCAGTATGATTGCGTAGCAAACCAGCATTTTAGGCTACACAAGTCACGCATATCTATATCAAAAACACATGTCTGAGTAGAGATACTCTTGTTCTATCAAATTAACAAAAAAATCCAAAAATCTTTGCAAGAAAAGGAAAAAATCGTCAATCAAACAGCAGAAATCGCGCTATTCGCTCTATGCGCATCGATTTCTGTAGCCATCCCGTAGGGGAGAACTGCTTTGAGTCATCAAGGAGACGTTATTGAGAAAGCGAGTGAGGTGACACTGAGCATACTTCTTTACTCACCAATTTAAAAGCTCCAAGTCTCTCGTAACGGTGGATGTTAGAACAGCAAACTTTCGTGCATTTTTACACGATATGCGAACAAAACATAATGTGTTTTAACATGTTTCTTGTAATGTAGTTTCATTTCATTTGTGTACTGTTACAAGCTTCTCAGTGGTCATCACGTTTGTGCATATGTTTTGGAAAGTTCGCGTGAAGAGTATTAAGCGTTGTTTTCTTGTAATAAGCAGTCAGTTCAACTCTTTCAGAATTCAGGCTCTTGATGTGATCAAAAAAATTTTGCCCGAAGGAATGCTTCAAAGCAACTATTGTTGTGTCTGGCCATATGAGGAAACGAAGAGAATGCAAGCAAAGTTGAAATGCAAGATGTGAAAACGTAATGACATATCGTATGTCAGATTCAGACTTATTCTGAATTTCAGAAACAAGCTACATTCAGTGTGATTGTGATACTCTTGCTAAGGGATGGCAGTAGCACACCTCCTCCATATAATAAAATTGCTCTACTGCGTACAATGGATTGAACATTGAATGCTGAAGAGCTCATCACTAGCAACCGCGCTGTATCGAATTGAAAAATGTTTCAGAAAAATATCATTAACTGTGGCGATTATCCCAATAGTGAGCAACTGTGGTGCATGAAACAGATGATTTCACTCATTTCCAAACTAATAGCAAGAATTTCCAAGCTTGAAATGTGCTAACATTTACTTTACCTACCTCGCAAATGCCAAATCGAAAGCACTACGAGCGATTTGTGATCAGCGCTTGTGTTACGATTTTATAAGCGATGATTGGAGATCATTAAGCAGTTCAGTATTGCAGCATTTCTTGCCGTGACACTTCCGTATTGCCGCAGTTTCGTATTTTAGCAATTCCATGTTATAGTAATCCTGCATTGCACTAATACTATACTTTAGCTGGTGTGTGTCGTTTTTGTTGACTTGCCGAACGACGAACAATGTCGAGACAATGTATTCTCCGTACATTTTCACTACGCTGCTGTACTAAGTCTGTAAATTTTGACCACTGCTTCTACAAAACTATTTTATCAGATATTGTAGACATTTTTATCGACTGATTTTTTGAAACCTCACTTGAAACAGTAAAATCCGATACCTTTTTTTGAGCCTTTCTTGAAATCTGTTGTGCTACCTCTAGTCCTTGATATACGTTTCGGCTAGTTCTAGCAAATCTCACCAGCAACACGTACCTTCGGTTCAGATTTGGCTGGAATTTTCTGAGGTTTTGCACAGGTGGCTTATCAATCAAGAAGTGAGACCTTATAGGCAGTAGGCCCTGAAACGACAAAACTTAATCAGATAACCAGTCTATGATTAAGAAAGAAATCTTGTGGACACGTTGAACCACCATTTTCGATAGTTACAGTTGCTTCAAAATCTCACCAATCTTGAAACAATGTTGCTCTCCGATGGCCACTTCTTTACTTGGAAAACTTGATCTCGTCTATAAAATTACAATACTTAGTATGACCGCTTCACTTATATTTGGAAACTTAACGTTGCCTATTTCTTACAAAGTGCCGCAGTTCGTAAGCACGCACTATATGAATAGTATAGAATGACTACATTTGGAGGCTGCACAAATTCGATTTTTTATTTCTGGGTAATTGTTTACTACAAGCCACTTAGAGAGGAGAAACAACAGACAGTTCCGGTATTATCTCTTTTGCACTGCATATCATTCCTTTATATCACATGTCAACGAGTTTCTAAAAGATTCTATTCAAGGTGAATTTCTTTACTCTATTTTATCAAAAGTAAGTGATAGTTACATTTATCTGAGTTTGTGAAAAGTCAATTGGATAATCTTAATTATAGGGAACCTACATTCGAACTATTATGTGCCTGACGTTCCAGATGGAAATTCCTCAGACATAGCGGCAGCTGGCGTTTCATGCAAACGACAACCATTCTCGATACGGTTGACTGGGTCTTTGATCAAATGAATTCCACGAAAAGAAAGCTTATCCTGCACAGCGCAGTTCGTCATGCAATAGCCAGATTAGCACTAGCTGGAGTTTATCAAAAGCCGGATAGCACTATCTGCGGTGATTAACAAACATTACTCAAAAAAAGAATTTTCCAATTTTTTTTGCCGGCAGTAAACGGACTTAGGCGGTACCGCAACAGTGGGCGTCTTTGCAATCAAAGGTGGATGTTAAGTAAAAAGTCGACATTATTTGATGTCTATCACATAATCACCATTCTTCTCCAGTGCTTCGACAAATAGGAGAAATGACGAATTTCTTTTATCACCAGAGACGGTTTTATTTGTAACTGATGTCTGTCTTCATTTTAACGGCCACGAGCGATCGAGTGCTGGTTACTGCATGTTCAGAGATTTTATCACTTGGCATACGGTGTTTTGTTATTTGTGTCGATTTCTTTATGAAAAGAGGTATATCACCTTGCAACGTATCGGCTGAACCAAAAGGCACTATGGTATTGATGAGGCTGTAATGTTGAAAGACGTGTCTAGCACTGTATAAGTGTCATGACAGACCTCATGCTAGGCCCAAGATATGTTATCAGACTGTTGTCTCTGTTTGTGGAAAACCGGATCCCTGAGTCAAAGGTTTTCTAGAATTTCTGAATAAAAAAACTGTTCATATCAAATTACAGCGAAACTATTGATTTTAAAACTGATTAGTTGGATACTATTAGTTGATCACACAAACTGAAGTTACTAACAATTCTGGTCGCATGATTTCGAATAACACAGTTTTTTAAAAGCATTCGTTAGAACTGGCGAACATAATTACCTACTCAAAACGCACTGAGTATAACGTTGAGAAATCGCTGTAAGAAATTCTAGTAGAACGACGCGGAACAGTTTCAGCACGGAATTATTACAGTGCAAAACTGCTTACTTAGTGCTACAACGAGTATGGACGACTATGGAGCTATATTTACCCATATCTAGTAAATACAGCAGTAAAAACAACAACGGCAACGAAAAAACAGCTGTTTTTTCAAGATCAATAAAGCTTTCTGCTGAATGCAAGCAAACCTTACATAGAATACAAACTCTAAAAACGAGCCGTTATAAACAAATGTAGCTGCCATATTCACATTATAACAAAGACAGTCTTAAACATTGTTCCTACCGGAGATGAAGAAAAAGCGCATTAAGCTTCAAGAAGGGGAGGTTCAGAAACTACAATAACACCTTTAAAATTAGTCGTCCAGAAATTCAAGGATTTCATCAAACTACTAATACCAGTGCATTTGAACCTATTACACGAACAACTAAAATCAGTAGAACATCAAGACATTCAAATCCTGAACATGTTACCCATACATTCGATAGTTTTTCATAGATATTTCGTGCATAGTAAATCCATAAAGTAAATAAGATATCAGAGATCTTGAAAATCATTAAGCCGCATTTAATCTACACAATAATGTTCAATGACAGCCTCGCATTGGAATTTGCATTTACTTAGTCATCAGTAATTAGTAGAGAAGTGGTGAACCTTTTTCTTGAGATCATCGTTCTATTTCACACTCCACAAAATGAGGAAATTTTTGAAAATGGGTTTAGCGGGTATGGGAAGTGGTTTTGAAGGGTCACAATTACTTTGCCTAGGTTTCTGATTTTTTTTACTTCACATTCTTAGCGATTATTGACTTCAGGTTATGAGGGCAAAAAAGGGACCAACGTCTTTGGAAGAATATGAGCTACATATGTGCTCATTGTCTAGGGAAAAGCAGAGGAGGATCGAACCAAACCGATCGAGGAGATTAATTTTTTACCGTACTCCTGTCTTAGTAGAATCGGTTCTGCGGTCTTGCCATAATGAAATTTCCATCAATGAATCGATCCATAACCATGTGCAAAGCATATATGATCATCACGACTAACACAACAAGAATAGAGATTTCGACGGTCAATAAACTTTCGTCATCACATCAACGGTTGATTCCAGATATCTAGAAGGGTAGACGTTAAAAACAAAAGTCAGGATACTATTCACATCGATACTATCTACCGATTCATTTACTTACATATTATTATAATATGCTGCTTCTTTACACGGCACTGCACTATGTACAGTGATAAATCCTGTACTTCTCTTATTCAATTCATTTTCTTGCATCTTTACTCCACGAAGGACTTTGGACCCAAACGTAGATCAGGCTGTCAACTGAAGATTGTGGCTTTGTGCGTAGCTGTGCTATGCCGCTCTCAGGTATTGCAGTTGTTTGCTCTTGTGGATCGAAGGAAATTATTCTCAGACTAGTAGCCTGATGATATTTGCGTTACCAGGGGGCAAGACGTGTGGAGCCCAGCGAAACGGAGAATAAAATTTGGACGCATAACTGAATGGCATCTTCCTCGCAAGTTTATTCAAGAAACAATAAGTCGAAAAATAAAAGTTTTGGGTATTCAGAAAACTCGACAATCACTAAAGTTTTGACAACTGGTTTAACTGCATTCAAATGTGATAGAGTACAGTTGTAAGAGGGGCTGTGCAATGCAAACTGGACTAACCGCTGGCTCGATTCCACGCTCAAGATTCACCAACCTTTTCATCAATCAGGAACAGTCAAATTGCAACCGAACTTTACACGGTATCGCAGCACTGACTCCACACATCACTAAGCCACTACAAGTCACTATATCTGTCGGTATTTCTTCAGCCACTTCAATATGGTTGATGGTGTTGAATATTAGACGAGCCTCTCATCAGTGTCAAAAGCTTCCGTATCCGTTATCTTCTCTTGCTACGTTACATTTTTAGAATAATTTGAAGCGCTGCATCTCAAATTTACGGTTATCAAAGTGCTTCCCTATTTTGCCGCATTTTTACATTTAATTGTCATAAGTTTTTTTTGTGAGAGAGAGAAAGCTCCTTTCCAACCAAATAAGGTAGATCTCATCAATTTGTGCCATGTTGTCTTGCATGAAAACCGAAAGCGGAACTGGATCCTTCAACTGGTGAGACGCACAGAGTTCATGCCTAAAATTGAGGTAATGCAAATCCTTGTTAAATCCCGTAATGTAGAGTTTCTTTGCAATTTATTGAGTAGACAATATCAAAGTGAAATGTAGCGCTCTTTAGAGTCTGGAAAATCACTTTTTATCCTGAAAAATTTCACAATCATAACTTTCGGATGCCCTCGAATTGGCCCAGATGAGAATGAGCGATGCAGACAACATCAACTTCTTCGGATGTCTTTTTTGCTTAGAAGAGTACTATAGTGGGTACTAATCCCCTTATGAACGCGCTGATATGATTTGATGAACCCTTCGAAGACCACCGTAGAAAATATCAACCATTGGGCTCGTACTTACTTTCCTTGCTTTTAATTTCGTTAGACTCAATCGCTAGCTGCTTTTGTCCAGCAGATGTCGTTAAAACGAGTTATGTGTTCGTCCCATCGGTTTTTTCAACCTTTTAAGGTGAATGGTGGACTATGTGCTTATTGCTCAATGGACTAGGTGCGAAACTAGTTTCTTCTTTCTTACTTTTCTGCAGGGGTATAATTTAGCACCGCCCTGTCGACGGCGCCTTCATACCAGTGTTCTTTCTTCTACCGGTAGCCCTGAGTTTTTCAAAAGTACGGTAAGACAGAAAGATTCGTAGAATAGGAAAGATGAGCGGTGTATTATGTATTCTTAGTCTTCTTCACCATTAATGCTTGAGCACTCGCAGTGTCATAAGATATCTCTCAAGGACGCAAAATATGCTAGCAGCTTATACTGAATTCTAAGGAAGGTCTCAAAAAAAAGTCGAGTAAAAAGGTATTATAATACTCTTGAGACTTCCTCAAGAATTCATTCTTCTGCTCAATCATGGGACCAAGTCGTTAATCATGTTAGTTAAAACTGTAGACCGAAGTTACTGTAATAAAAATCGCCATGTAAATAAAGGATTTACTGCCATTCAATAGCATTGATTGCGATGTTTGGGATCAGCAATAACAACTATATGAAGCACCACCAACTAAGAAGCACTCCTAGTTTAAATAATGGCACGCATTCACATGCATAGGATGCCGCAGCTGATCGCGAAATAAACTTTAACGATAATTTTGAACACATTAGAACTCACATTCTGAAGAGATAAGCTCGTAAATACTCCTTTGTTTAGGAGTGACAGCAGAAATTCCCAAATGATAATGTGCTGGTAAAAGACACCTGAAGATTTCCACTTATATATCAAGATTCCCCTCATGCTCCTCGGAACAGAACTTAGATCGAAGGCATTTTGCACTCGTTGCTTCATTATTTCATTATTCAAATCATTCTTGCTTGCGAATCTGACATAAGTCCTGGGTCATCTATCACTTTGCCAGTACTCGGAATGTTTACTAAATCACATAACTTGCAAAAATTTCTAAGCTGTAAACAACTCGTGCTAGCATGCATAGCATTTGGATACCTCCACAGCAGATACAGAAGCAAATACTTTTTTTAATTTAATTTTGAATGTTTACGACGAGGTTTTGAAAACAGTCGATCACATGGATTAATTTTGGTCTACCAGCCGAAATCCATCGACTGAACAGTGGTGATGGACCAGTGTCACTGTACACTATGCCATCATCACATTCGCCTACCTCCTTGCTTCAATGCAGGGTTTAATGTGCGGCGGGGGTCTCTGACGAGGAGGCCGAAACCTCCGAAACACCGGTATATGACCCCTGGCGTACCAACCTCGTTTAGGCTTATAGCACTCTTTTTTTGGAATTCATAAAATTGGTGAAATTTTAGCGCGGGCGTAGTGAAAGCAGCGATAGAGTCTCATATAAGCTAGGGAAGCTCGACCCGCACCCTCTCAACACAGCCAGGATTGGTATAGATCTATCTCAAAGGTTCCCTATGATTCACTAAGGTGAGGAATGCTTTAAAACGATTATTCCAGATCTTCAAAAAATCAAATCGAGCGGCAGTCATAAAGGCATTCATAAATATCAAAAGTTCTCCAGCAACACCAAACCCGCTTGCAAAACTTTTGAGCTCCTTCGTGGATAATTGATGCGACGAAACGAATCAAATGTAGGATAGAAATGGTATACGACGCGGATTCAGTTAAAACCTTCGTCTACAATGCATATTTTGTTGCAAAGAAATACTGAGCCATGTGATTAAAGTATTCCGCAGCCAGAAAAACTCCATCGCCTAGTCGAGGCAAAGGAGTATTGTGCCTAGATTCGAAGCTGCTGCAGAGTACACCTAAATTATCACTATCACTACTATTCAAGCATTATCAATAATTTTTGATGCTTTCACAGAGACTGCACAGCAGTCCATGCCATAAAAGTTACTATTAGGATGAAATTTTTGGATTGAAAAGTAGAAGCAGGTCAAAGTTACATGATTGCATTTTATAATGTGCTAAAATTATTATAACGTTCGGCTTCCTACGTTTTAAGTAATTTGTAAATCACATTAATTTTCGTCAATTCACGGTTGAAATATTTCACCTGTAAAATAAACTTGAACGAAACGAATGTACCTGTCCTAAGTTGCATTTCTCTCTAAACATCATGCTGTTTTCATCTATATTTGAAGCAACCTCCTTTTCCTCCAGATCACAACTGAAGAGAATGAAGAGTCGAGATGATTGATGACCAGTATTACCATCGATCTCAATCACATAAGTATCCAAAACTTGGAATAAGTCTACGTGATTATCTTAATTTCTCTTATACTAATCTTAGCACAAGTTTTGCTTTTTGATTATTCCTGCAGTATATCACGTTATAGCACCCTAGCAGAGAACGCAACGAGAAATCATGCCAAAATTCTGGATAAATTGAACTAAGGACAATTAGTAAATGCGGCAGTCTTTAAACAATCCAGTTACAGCGATAGAATTCTCAAGGGCGACGATATCATAAACATAAAAGTATTGGAAAAGCTCATGATCTAGTTATTCCCATTTCCTCATTCCGTTCAAAATTCACAGAAAATACTAGAAAGTGCTCACAAAAGGAGTCTGGGCACTGAAAGGTTCTATACTAGTAGAGGAGGCATATTTTTTAAGCAATCATGGTTGAGATCACGGAAAGCTTTCAAAACGTGAAAAGATGAGTGTTACCTAGCGATTACAATCCCAGAGAAGCTCGATGATGCCCCATGCTGTTCCTGTACCCATATTCCGCCTTAACCAAACATCCACCCCGTCAGCAAGTGCACCATTGGATCCAACGATACGATAATGCGACTCAAGGAGAGAAAATTTTTCTCATTTATCACGCGCTGTCATTTTGCAGTACTATCCTCTGACAGTTTCATTTTAGAGTGCTGAAAAGTGTATAAACCTAACGAAATTTCGGAATGGTATTTGTCTAAGCGAGAGAGGGCTTCACAGCGCCAGTGGTACGATATTTTACGAGCAGGCTTTCGTTGAACACCGCACCCCTCGTTCAGCAAGTTTTTCATCCATTCAAGGGCAAAATTAAGATCAGATAAGCCTAAGCCTAGCTTGACTTTTTCAGGGTCAGATTTTTTTATTGAGGCAAGTTTCTTCGTCAAAGTTCTAGTGGTCATACGATGGCTCATATCTTGATAGTTTCATGCTTCACTCTGTTTTGAAATACCTTTTAGTGCGCTGTAGCAGCGAAATTCATATTACGTTCCTTACCCCTATGCTTTGTTCACTCGCCTAAGATCTGTGGATGGCTTTTCTCAGAGCAGTGAGTAGCCACTAGATAGTATAAATCTTGCTAGTCATGAAATCTGTTTTGAATTATAGAAAAATTACAGCTTAAGAGCGGAAAAAAGTTTTGCGTGTCACTGCAACGTTCTTTTTTCACGTAAGAGATAGTTCATAATTCTATCATAACAGTTCAAAAGTTCAACTTTCTATAAGCCTCGGCATAATTAATTGTTATACGAAAATCTAGAAAACTTATCTTGATTAGCTGACGCGAGGTTGGTAAATTAGTCGTAGAAGTTCGGCTGACGTTTCGGGCGACCCGCCTTCTTCAGGGCCTGGGCGTGTATAGTATTAGACTCTAAAAATATGAGTAAGAATAAGAAAATAAGAGGCGTATGTAGTATTAGGACTCTAAGAATAAGAGTGTAGTACTACATACGCCCAGGCTCTGAAAAAGGAGGGTCGCCGAAATGTCAGCCGAACTTCTGTGACTAATTTACCAACCTCGCGTCAGCTAATCAAGATAAGTTTTCTCGATTTTCTTTAACAATTCTATCATAGTTCTATCATAAGCATGTGAGCGTGTTGAGAAAGTCGTATTATAACAAAACAAAAGATGAACGAAATTTTTACATTCTTCCAACGCGGAGAGGAATCATTTTCAAATGAATAGCAGAGTACACGCCCCTATCAAAACGCCATTTACGCATCGATTTCAACTGCCGTCACTGGAGAGCGATTAACATTGCTTATTTAGAGATCCCGTCACAGATTCGTAGAGTTTTATGAGACTTCCGTGATTGCAGAAATGACTCTATCACCGAGCAAATCTAGGAAATTTGAGGGTCGGGCCGACTACCTCGGGAGCGAAACGTAATCCTCTTTCGATCTTACATTACTGTATGACAACCTTTTCAAAATTTACTTCAGAAATTATAACGATCCATTTTATCTAACAAATATTAAATTTTGTCGGAAATCCGGTGAAAAAGCCAAGCAACACACTCGATCCGAGCAAAAAATGCGATTCGAGTGTGAAAGCAACTTTATTCTTCCTTCTGATACAGCGTCAAAGAAAAGTTGGTGGGTCAGCCGTTAAAGTAAGATTTCGTCCTTACAAGCTATCGAACAACTTGCCAAATTCAGGTGGAGCGGCTCTCTGTGGTGAAAAAGAGAGTAAACACGAGTGTGAAGCACACTATATCCCTTAAGACCCTCGACTGGGCGCGCCGTTCGCACAGGCTACGAAGAGTGGTGCGTACTCCAAATAGAAATTCGGTGGTTAATAAAGCTCTCGAAGGAACAGAGTCATAGAAAAATGATGAAATATCTTTGATAAGACGCCTGTATGAATGATTTGGCAAAAATTAACGCTGATGGGTCCAAAATCCTTCCTCTTTTGAAAGAAAAAACCATATATATGAAAAAGGATTATATTCCCAGCTATTGTTGGGCATTTTCTTCTATCTTCTTGATGTTCTTGTAATCAATAGATAGCTTGAAAAATTTTGACTCTCTAGGCTTTTTGTTTGAAAATAATACCACAGTACGTTCTAACAAAAAATATATGACGTTTTGCACTCGCAATCCAATTCTTCTAATTAAAAGTGGATTTTCTAGGACTATATGATTAATAGTTTCCAAAACCGGCTGTCTATTAACCTTGGCATGCTTCAATAAATGCTTCAATACTAGATAGCCGTATTTCGATTCTTGGCGCAGTGGTTAGAGGTGCTCTGCGTTGCACACAATTCCGATGGTTCGATCTCGCGCTCATGGCTCACCAAACCATCCATTCCTTCGGGGCCGGTAAAATGAGCACTGGTAGCCTACTGGTCTCAGACTTGTCTGGGAGGATAAGCACACCAACTAGGTTCAGCGGGAGGCCACCACGAGCCTTTGAAAAGGCCAGATGTGCATTCAATCCCCTCAAGCGAAGTTGGAAATTGAAGACGGAAGCATGGCTCATCCCTCGGAGAATGACCAACGCCGAGAGTTTTGTCCTAATATTTCAATTCTTATAGACAATTTTATCAAAAGACAAATATGAACATTGTTGGTAGAACTTCTGCAACCCTTTTCTAAGAAGAATAACGCAATGCTCAATTGTCTCAAAAATCCTTACTTTCAAAAACGATTTCTGTCGCACGCAACCGTATTTCAAGGATAGCGCTCTTGAGTTTCTCGTTTTTTCTACAAACCAATTCCACCAATGAAGTAGTATTCATTTGATAGCTGATATCAAGTGAACTTGAATGGTGTACTTTGTTCCTCAAATGGCATGTTTTTGCGTTGCAGTCGAAACAAAATTTTCTTACACATTGAAGGATTTCTCTCAGGATAAAGTTTTTCTATAAACAATTAGCAGGCATTCGATAGTAAAAATTACAGCGATTCCAAGGACGTAGTTCATTTTTAGAGAGAACTCCTTAGTGAGCTGTGGTGGTCAAAAGGAGGCTGGGTTTCGCAGTCCAAAGGATGAAATATCGCGAAATTGGCCTTAAGTCACCGTGCCATTGACAACGCACCAAGTAGCTGCAAGCATAATTTTCTTTTGATTGCTACAGTACAATAGAGAGTTTTTTCAAAAACAAAGATACCGTGTAAATTGTTGAGATTTGAGCTATCGTAGAATTATCAGAAACCCAGCGGAAATGCTAGCTTTGTGGGAAATGCATGAGTGTGAAAGATATTTTAATTTTTACTGTTATAGCGGAATGAGGGAGCCATCTTGAGAATGAAGTATGCCACAAAAATTTGCAAGATTTAAGCCATTGAATAGTTAATGTAACTCTGACAGAAACTCAGGAAATGCGCTTTTCCTAAGAGTTGTCAGAACAGGATGCAGACTTTAAAAATTATCCAACTTTACAAATTCTAATCTTCTTTTGACCGCGTTACAACACGCTGAGAAGTCGTTTATAAATCAAGTACATCCTTGAGATTACTAAAATTTTCCCATCTGATGCGATTATCAATGGCTAATGAAAAAACCTTTATCCGGCGAGAGATGCTTGAACGTAAAACATTATGTTTTCTCGAAGGTTACAGCGAAGAAAACAGGCCATTAAAGGAATATAATACATTGTTCAAATTCACTTCATTTTAGCCATCGGATGACCACTGAAACGTTCTAACGGTCCTGACAAGGCTCAAACAGAATGGAGAATACGGAAAAGAACCGCTATACCTCTATCTCTTCTTCTCAAACCATAAGTATGATTAGAGAATTCAAACGAAATTTCGCATTGATCTGAGAAATGAGAATCTGAGCTGCACTAATAATAAAAAAATATCAAGAATTATCGATGAAGTGAGATCGCATGCGACAAGTAGCACTGTTTTTGATAACTACTCGATGTTTTCCAATTGTCAGCCAATATGATCAATTTTATGCGCTCTATGCAATAAAGTATACGGAAAGACAAAACAAATAGAAGCTAAATTTGATCGAATTGTAGATAGGTATGGATAAAATATCGTGGAAATGCTCGATAAAGCTTCTGAATATGGCCTTTTCATGAATACTTAGCTATTTTCCTTAGAAATTATTTATTATAAATAAAGCAATTATGTTATTTCTAATAAAAATAACCTTATTGACGTCTATCATATCTGACCATTTATGACACAGAAATCCCAAATGTTATCGAAAAAAGTATAAATCTCATCATAAAACTACCACATTAGTCCTGGAGCAGGCGCCGACAGGCCCTCTTCATAGCCGTGCGAGCTGCCTGCCAGCCAAAAATGGCGCCGTCCGCAAGAGGATATACTTCAAGCGTAAAACGCAGTTTGCTCTTCTTTGCTACAGCACACCAAGAAAGCCATTTTGAAAAACAAACTACTGCTGAAATCAAAATTTTTCACCTGTCGAAGAAGTAATGAAAGCTCTGTGAAAAGATGTGTTCCCGAAACGAAAATGCCGAGAAAGATAGTGCACCGTTTCGGTACACCTGGTCCCTAAAGGCTATTCTCTCCGCTTTAAGTTGTAAGTTCTTGGCAAAATTATATCAAAATTCCACGGAAAATTGGCTCTACGAACATTCGAAAAAAGCTCATGAGAGATACATAATCTTCGTGATCCAGTCGAACCCACACGAAAAACTCGAGAGTTCCGCATGGTGTGGTCGCGTGATGTGCAAGAACTTTTAAGATCTTGCTCATAATGCGCACTGTTCTCTATTTCACAGCATCGACCAATCCCTGAGGGATATGACATGCATTCGCTTCAACAAGCGTTGTTTGAGGTGAATGAATAGAAATGTGGCCATCACAATAACTAACAATAGCTCATCGATGTGTCAAGTCAGTGATGCTAGCTCACAAAAAGTATGACAGCAACTCGCATGCTCAGAGGGAATAAAAGCTTGATGAGCCTTAGGCGCGGGGCTCAAACCATTTATCACGTGTGTTTCGCAGTGAACCTCTATCCACTGTGTCAGTCGCGCCTTAACTGCCGTTAGAGATAAGATTTTCTTTGGCCGCCGATTCATTTATAAAAAATTATTTAGCTTCAGGGGATCGGCTGAATCGAGGGCGGGTGTTACTGATGAGTCCCAATAGGACGAAACAGGCGCTGTATAGCAGTAGACCTAACGCCTCAATACATTTTATATCCTTATCAGATTATGTCATTTTCTTTAGCCTTCGAATACCAACTACTAGGAAATCCTTTATCCGGAAAGTAGGAAGTTATTTTGAAAAAACCCAGTTGGTTGGGCTGAGTTACATACACGATTGTTCCTACAAAGTAATTCGGAGTATACTTTCATTCTTTCGAAATCCTTTTCAATGTTTTCACTCCTGTCTGTCGTCGGCTGCTCTCTTTAGGATATTCGAGCTTTATATATACTTCCATCCAAATGTTCAACCTTTCCCACTTTGAAGACAAGATGTTAAGCTACAGTTCACTTCGAAGAATCAAATGGATTTTCTAAGAAAGACAGTCGCATAGTACTTGCTTTACACTAGCATTGCACTAGGAATATTTTCTATAAGACGTGAAATCTTTTCTACTTCAAAGGGAAGATGTTTGTGAGGTCCGAATTGCGCACTATAGAGAATAATCTACCGTTCACCTTCAGAAACAGAATAGATTTCCCTGGCAATATGAAAGTTTTCAACAAATTTTCAACATGCCTACATTTTTTCCATCCTGTTCATATTACAGTTTCCACTATTATGAAATGGTGAGGAATTTTCAGCACTATCGAAGTTCCCTATATTTCACTATGGGAATAGAGATAAAACGATAAACGGTTGTGCTGTAGTGATTTACTGCGAAGTCGAAAAACATGGTGGTTCTTTTGATAAAGGAGAACCTCTTCTCTATGTGACAGGGCCGAGAAACGAATAGCTCTACTTCTGATTGAATTCTACGCCTCGACGATGTCAGTTTAAGAATCTTTGTTATCAGTGCCAGTATCATTTTCTGATTTTCTGCTCTTTCAAACATTCTCTGTTTTTTTTTTTGGTATAAGCGAATTCAAGTTTACATGTCTTCTTTTATTACCATTTCTTCATACATACATGAGACACCGTGCTTAGGCTTCTTAGGAACTGAGTAAACAAATTTTTCAAAACGAAGAAAATCGTACAGATCACACCAAAGATCACGTCGTGTGAAGAAAACTGAATAGGTACCTTTATTTCCCAATCTTTCGCTTGCCAACGAGTATTACTCCACACCGAACTATTTAGTGACAATTCACCTCTGGTGAGGCGAATTCGATTTCTTGTGAAGAAAGTGTCACCTATCAAAAAAAAAGTAGAAAATTACAAATTGCTTATAGCATATTTGCCATTATTATATCTATATTACTGCATTTTTTATTATTATATATTATTAAATATCATATATATATATATATATAAATATATGTACATATAGATACAGCTAAGCATATATGTACATACATATACATACATACATATATATATATACATATACATATACAATATATAAATATATAAATAAATAAATAATATATATATATATATATATCCTTTTGCGGACGATGAGGGTCATTATGACACTCAGCTGGCCGCGCCGTTTGCACGGTTACGAAATTTGGTGATTGTACCAATAAAATTTCAGGTTGATGGAGTTTTCAGAAGAGCATTATCATCAAAAAAGAATACAATTTTACTGCTGAGACTTATATATGAATAATTTTAGCAGGGTAAACGGTAATGCTTTACAAAATCTTGCCTTTGCCAAAGTAAAAATCCACATTTTTGCGAGAAGAAATGTATTTTAAGGTGTTGTTGAACATTTTCTTCTATCTTCTTGACGTTTTTGCAGTTAATCGATAGCTTGAAAAATTTTCATTTTGATACTAAGCTTGTTCTGTGAAAAAATTTATATAGTTAGTTCTGCAAATAAACAAAAGAAAACGTTTTGCAATCGCAGTCAATTTTTCTCATTCATAACGGTTTTTTTTTTTGAGATTATTTGGTTAGATTTCTATTCTAATGAACTTTCTCACCAGAAGAAAATGATATCATCATTGAGTTAACTTGTTTAAGCGTATTCATAGAAAGAGTAACGCTCAGCAAGCTGCAATAGCAACATTAGACAAGAAGAATTACAAATGCTACAAATCTTCAGCAATACATAAGCGTCTCTCGCTGCTCATCCATGTGTTCAATATGTTTGAGCCCTCTGGTAAAACGCTTTTTGTTCCTACTTAAAGTGCAAATTATCATTTGATAGCTGTAACCAAATGAATAAGAATCGTACATTTTATTTCTCAAGTAGCTTGTATCTTGGACTATAACAGTAACATAAAAATTTTGGTTCACATTCAAATATTTCTCGATGGAGATATTTTCCTGTAAACAATCAGCACCCACTCGATAGCGCAGCTCTCAACGATTTAAAACGCAATTGTCTTTTGATGAAGACTTCTTAAGCGCTATAACAATCAAAATAAGATTGGTTTTGCACTCTGAAAGTGGAATTTTGCGGCATTGCTCTGAAGTCACTCCGCTTTTGCAAAATATCGATTGAGCGCGAGACGTTATCTCCTTTTAATTGTTGCAGTACATGGAGTATTTCTTTTCAGAAGCGAAGTTACTATGGGAATCGTCGAGACTTAAAGTATCGGAAAAATCTAGCGGAAAAGCTCTATTGTGTAGGGACTCGAGTGCTAGATGCTCGTGACTGTGGAGCTGCGCAACTGTGATGTAGATAGTGAATTAGCCTGCCACGCAGTTTATCAATAAATACAGCAGAAATAAAAACAACCTAATATAAACAATAATCATGAAAGAGTATATCAATACTCGTTATAATCATACAAAAACGCTTCAACGACATATTACGAATTGAATCAATCGATTGATAGTCAATTAGGATCCAATCGATCACTATTCAATTGATCATAAGTAGTAGGTTATGCGTCAATACGTTAAAATACACGAGGCCACAGAGCAATAACCAACGGATAATTTTCGAGAAGTACTTAGAGTGCTTGCTATCCTTATCGAAGTGTGTTCTATCATATTTCATCATTTACTGCCACAGAAATTCCAATTATTGACGAAAGGTATAAACTTTATCAGAAAACTATCACACTGGCATTAGGGCGCGCGCAGGCACCCACTTTTCGTAGCCGTGCGAACCGTCCACCGGCAAAAAATGGCGGCGCCTGCACAGTGTTAAGCTAAGTATGCAGTAGTCTCTATTAGATAAGCATGGGGAAGAATAGGAGAAAAGAGGAGGGACGTTCAATAATACCTTTCTTCTTTCCTCCACATAGGATTGATTAACTGCACTGAAATGAGCATATATTTTCTACTTGTTTTTGATGCCTACGCAGTCATTCGATAGCTTAGATCAAAAGAATTTGAACAGATTATTCCATCTTCAAAAAAGCCTTGCTATCTCGCTGAAAGAGCAGAAATAAGCTTTCTTTTGTATCCAAAGATTAGCTGACCAAAGTTTTGCCTTCGAAGTTTTAGTGATCAATCGATAGACCAAATCTAAGGATTTCAATGTACTATTCGATTTTCAAAATGTACTTCCTACTGCGCTTTAACAGCCGAAAGAAGACTGAGTTTTGCAAAACTGGATCACCTCTATAAGCCGCTCCTCACTTTGATACCTTGGAAAAAAAGTTTTTATTTGCCGTTTTGAATGTTCAAGTAGTTATCCAGTAGCTCAGATCAAATCAATTTGAGTGGTGTATCTCATCTTCAAAAAGATATCCTTATTGCGTTAAAAGAGGAAAAATAAGTTCTTGTTTCTTATCTGAATATTTCTCGCTGATTAAAGATATCCGTCCTTAGTTTTAGTAGATAGTCGATAGGTTATATCTTAAGAATTCCAGTTATCTATTTGGTTTCAATTATGAACCTCGTATCAGACTGTATCAGCCAAAAGAAGATTGGGCTTTGCAAGGCTGGGAAAAGCGCCGGGTGAAAAAGCCAATTTTCTCTTGGTTCTTGTGAAGCATTAGAAAGCCCGTTAAAGAAGATAACAGCATTGTCCTAACTCCTGAGATTCGATCTATCTTTTAGTTCTTTAAGCTATAAGAGAGATTCCGACGAGCGAAAAATCTTCGAATGGTGATCGAAATAGAGCTATTGCTCTTTCAGAGCAACAGCAAGCCCTTTTGAAAGCGAAGTACATTATTCAAATTTTTTAAATTTAAGCTATCGATTGATTGTTCATACATTGGAAACTATCAAAAAATGCGTTTTTACCATTGGATTGAAGTGAAGAGAGGATAGTTGGAGTGATCCATTTTTTGGGGCACCCAATATTCCCTTGGCTGTTGCAGCTTAATATCAGGTCTGTAATGAAAACCAATTAATTCGTTGAATTACTTAAGATTTGATCTATAGCTTGATTAGCGAAACTACGATGGAAAAACTTTGATCAGCGATAGATCTTCCAGTGACTAAAAAAATTTTACTTTTGCTCTTTCAGCGCAATAAGGAAGCTTTTTGAAGAAGAGATATAACATTCTAATTTTTTTGATTTGTGCTATCGAACGACTACTCAAACATTGAAAATGCCCAGGCTTCTAAAGGGGTTCAAAGAGAGGGCAGATAACGGAAGAGTACCATAAATTGCTTATTTTAACAAATGGCACTGTTATTATACTATCTATAGCATCTAAAAGTTCTGAGTGATATGCAAAACATTCGGTCTTAGCCGGAAATTGAACACCCGTATCACCCTTTATCAAGGGTGCCATTGGTAGATGTGAAACACGGGCTCGACTCTAATATGGGGTCGGTTTTTGCACACCACTTCAATGTTTTTCTAGTGCAATTCCTTCCATACTCCAAGAAAAAGTGAGATTTACGGAAACACTGGTCATTGTGAAGTAAACATATTAAGAAACCTTGTATCACTTAAGCAAAAGCTTATGAATTGATTGGTCAATGTTAATGCCGATCAAAATTGTCATAATGGTAATATTGGATCCCTGATCCGTTTAGAACAGACTGAGTCATGACGTAAATTAGATATGAAGGTGCTATACTACGATAGAGCATAGTCCGAAAAATGTTTTTTAATTCATAATGATTGCTTATTAGGATTGTCGACCATGCCTGTTGTCTGCTCTTACTTATGCTTGAAGAAACTCTTCCAAAGTATTGCGTTTCACATTATCTTTCTCTTCAACGTCCTATGTTTATCGATTTCTCTACATCCATCGTGATAACATCCAGGTATCCTTTAGTGTTTCTCGTGATTTGGACCATAATTATGGCGTATTAGAATGGAAATCACAGCTAGTATTTGCCCGTTAACTTCCTGGTTATGATTCTTTCATGGATGCTCTCTATTGCTCTCGGTAATGGAAATACAATAGTGCTCAAACCATCTGAACAATGTCCTGGAGCCTTTATGATGCTTGTCGAATTGGCTAAGGTAAAGAGCACTTTATTTTTTATAATTATACTTTGTTCGATGATATCCAATATCTATGGTAAGATGGTATTTCTGATGATTGTGTAAGCGTGATCTATAGACGGCATGAAGCTGTAAACTTTATCTGTGATAATCCTGATATTTACGCAATTTCTTAAGTTGAAGCTGATCAAGCTGTTCGTTTCTTATTATCTTAGTTATTATCAATTACTTTTCAATTCTTTTTACAGGGTAAACATATCTACGAGCGTTGAGCTCGTAATGGCAAGCGGATTCAAGCGAATATGGGAGCAAAGAACCACGGAGTGGTCATGCCCGATTGTAACAAAGAGCAGATACTCAATCAGATGTGATTACTCGCGTCCACTTCGGTCATTCGGAACACCCATAACCTCTCTCATCAAACACTATATTGAACGTATTCTCATAAAGTGTGAGGGCGTAGAGAATTCCTTGTCGCACTTGAGCACAGAAAATTTTCTTTGGATTACTAGTCTGTTTTGTGCCTCATGCATGGTTTTGGCGTTTCAAAACCTCGTTTTAACCGCTAGTGATCTAGGTGCCTTGTAAAACCAAAACAAAACTACATCACTGTAATTAACTCATATTATCTATGAGCCTCTGCGGATGGTGAAAGTCATTTCGACCTTCAGCTGGAAGCTCCGTTCGTACGGTCACGATGCATGATGCATGTTTAATACAAATGCAAGTTAATCATTTGCCTTTAAAAAACATCATCTTCAATAAATGATGGATTTTCACCACGGAGACTTGTGTATAAATAATTTTAATATAAGTGGAACAGATGCTTCATGAAACTTTGCCTTTTCTTAAAGGGAAAATCACATCTTGCGTAAAGGTAGTTTTTCTTATTTCACTGATATTGTTGCAGTCAGTCGTTAGATTGAAAAATTTTGATTTTGAAAGTAGGGCTATTGTGTGAAAAAAATTTTTTAAGCACGTTATACTAAAAAGAGTTAGCGCTTTGCAAGTGTAGTTCGTTTTTTCTACTTCACAGCGCATTTTCCGGTAATATGTAGTAAGATTCTGTACCTGGAAAACTACATCGCTGGAAAAATTATTTTATCATTGGAAGAGCTCCTATAAAAGCATTTTTGTTAAGAAGAAAGCTCAATTGTCCTGAAACTCTTTAGCTTAATTGTAGTCTCTGTCGCGGTGCAATCTCACTTTACCGAACGGGCTCGTGAATCTTTGACTTTTCCACAGAGCAACTATACACCAGATTATTAAAAGTCATTTGAGAGCTCAACAAGTGGTGATTCTAGTACTACGCCTGGCTTTCAGGAAAAGCATCTTCTGCCTGAGCTACTAAAACTTACATTTCGATTTTGCAGCAGTCAGCTCTCCTCTCAAATTCAACACGCGGATTTATTAACTTATATAAGAGAATTTTGATTCTAGAGGAAACTTCACCACCTTGAAAAGGTTGACAGATTACTACTAGAGAAACTTCCATAGACGTAGTTTTAGCGAAAAAAGTTCAGATGCCTAAGAAATTACAATTTTTTTCAGCATTAAAGCTCATCCTTAAAAAATTGGATTTCCAACCGCTTTTGAAAAAATGCGTGTATCTAGGGTACATTTTACTTCATGCTGATTTTGTACTGAGAAAAGGTTCCAGGTGGTTGAAATTGTTCTTACTGAAGTTATCTGAAAAATGCAACGTGAACGAGGCACAGGGTACTACAAAGCTGGCATTCGACTGAAGAAAAACTGCTTGAACTATGTAAGTCGGCGAGTCACGATAAAATGTGCCCAATGTGTATATCAAATGATGATGTGTGATCTGCAAAACGTTGACGTCAGCCATGACTCGAACTCTCATTTCACCCTTTCCTGCTCTCGTTCTTAACCAATTCATAAGTGACGTCTATTTTGCCACCAGTTGCCACCATTCTATTCTGAAACGCATCAATTCGTCAGCAATCAACCGTCAACTGTTTAGTCGATATCGACAATGAACCCAATCACACTAATAGAAGCTGTATATATATATATACATATATATATATATATAAATATATATATAATATATATGGTGAAAATTTTTTTTATTTTTTACATTTTTGCATTTTTGCAATTTTTTACATTTTTTACGTTTTACATACAGATTTTTTTTATTTTCCGAGTGCTCATAGCGGTGATGTAATATTACAAATCTATAGTGCAATTGATCAAGCACGCGCCTCTGAAAGGGTAAAATGCGAATTCGATTCCTTCTGGCGTCGTCTTGCACATCACTCTGCATCATTGAGCTTACTTGTAACATCATAAATTGCTAAGAGCAGTTAAACAAAAAAAGCAGAATTTTATCGGATCATATTGGTTTTAAGTGAGATATCGAGATAGTCGACTGGACGTTAGAGCAATTGCAGTTTGTGCATTGCTGAGATGCGCCGTTCTATACTGGAATATATTTACTGATATATGTATGTATTTCAAACATTATTCTAATACGCAATTCTCATTTACGACTTTTTGCAAATGACGTATGACTCACTGTTTATTTCAAATCTATTTTTGATTATGGAAGGATGTTGCTCGGTGCAAAAGTGGCTTAACACCGTGTGTTTGGAGTAAGTTGTAAAGTAGTAAGAATAACTCGCAACACCAACAGCGCATCTAACCCGAGAACTTCTGACAAACATACAAAGGGGTTTCGTTAAGGCGACACATTTAATATTGCGGCAACCGTAATTACTTTTGCACCAGCCTAATGGTTTGCAGATACGGTGCTTGCGTTTCCAAGACTACCTTGCTTTGTCCTATGTCGAATCCTTCCAAATATATAAAAAGATATATGATCGATTACTTGAAACAATTTTTAAGCGTAGAATATTTTTATCAACCAGTTTTTCAGCTCTAAGTTGTCAAAATCCGTTCCTCATATGTAGTAAAGTGTATTTTTTGCTAGACTGCAAAGCTAGTTCATTGATTTGACAATGTAGCTGTTCTTCTATTCAGATCAGAAAATGCGAATATCATAAGCCTTTTACTTCTTACATAATTTAGACAGTCTAGCCAACTGCAGTTGCATTTGGAGCTGCAGGAGAAAGCTGTATGACGCTTTCGAACGCAATCGTGGTAGGAGAAGCACGCTCATGGCTTCTTGAAATTGCTGGAAAGGCAAGGCCCTAAAGGTGATTGCAGATATGGCTCGATATACACTTGAGTTATCTGTTGTGGCTACTGTTTCTTGGGAGATTTGAAAATCAAGATGGGCGTCGAGTACGGACATGGGACTATTGATATCGAAAAATACAAAAAAAAAAACCGTGTATTGGATCTGAGTAAGAGAACGGAGCAGATGAAACAACTTTCTGAGCGATCTTTTGGCCTACATTTTATAACTTAACGGTTCAAATCATAGGAACGCGCTAATGTAGTTTTGGACGGAAGCAACATAGTCGCTCTGCGATTCAATATTGGGAACTTCGTTAGTGCTTTCATTATCTCGGGAGTAAAAACCAATATGACGTGTTACAAGGTGTGTTCTTGAATTTCTAGAATGAACACTATCATATTGGCGTGCTGGTTCTGTGTGAGGGTGTTACTAATCATTAGCCTCTTTTATATTTAACTGCTTATGCATAAGCTGGAAGGATTTTCGGCCCTGTTCCTGCTTTTATGAAAATCGAAGATCTCAACGAATCCACTGCCATCATTAATAGAAATCCTCACGAAAATGAAACTGCTATCCTCACATCAAATGGTGTCACAGCGGGAAACTGAGTACATTCGTTTTATCACCTTCAAGGAGTCTTCGAACGGTTTTCTATATTTTGAGATTTTCAAACAAAGTTGACTATGGCTGAGTCGGAGTGAACATCCTAATTCCAGTCCATCTTATTATGTTCTCTTTCACGGGATCTCGCGGCTCCTTTAGAAGACATGCGAATTTCTATGGAAAGATATATGCGTAGCCTACGAATCATACATACATTCGTATAAACAGAATGTTGTAGACTGAAATTAAATTCTACACTCAATGGAAGACGATAAAGCAATACCGGAACGAAGCCGCTACGGAAGAGAAGCTGCAGACAGCTTTCCTTCAGCTGAAATAAAATTAGTTTATGCAATACAACGGGCGATATTGTTAAGTTCAGATGTTATATGCTGATTAACGACATTTTGTTGTTCGTCGGGCTACTGTTTTAGGTATAAAAATATAACACAGTTTCTCTCGCAACATCATTCACAAAAAAATATCTCATCATAAGGGGTCAGCCATACTCGATGTTGCTTTGTCTAGTTCAAATTCATCAGTGTTATCTTGAGGTTTCTTTCCACCGTTCTCTGCTGCATCAAGACTGGTCTTAGAAAAGGCTGTTTGGAGCATCTATTATTGGACTGTACGCTTATACAAGAAATGATATGCAGCCAATAGGCCTCATAACTCTTGTTCCTCTTTCTCGGCACAAACAGCGATGAACATCCGGAATTATGCAGACTAAGATGTAGTCGTTGATGCTGTTAATACCGGCATCTTTCGAAGAGGCAGCTTATGATCCAAATAAATCCCTGAGTATGACAGT
Organism: Parelaphostrongylus tenuis; assembly: GCA_019055375.1. Taxonomy (NCBI): domain Eukaryota; kingdom Metazoa; phylum Nematoda; class Chromadorea; order Rhabditida; family Metastrongylidae; genus Parelaphostrongylus; species Parelaphostrongylus tenuis. The sequence goes on along the minus strand of JAHQIW010000175.1, from coordinate 9,872 downwards.
TTGTAAGTTCTCTTGCTTTGAACTTGGCGGCTTTCTCTCATTTTCGCAAAGAATGGAATGTTGCACCAGAAAGGCGATGTTCTGATCCCGCGTAGAATTTTGGAACAACTGTGAGATCGGTTAGATAGCGCCCTCAATTATCACGGTGTGATCCATTATGTCGTCATACTCTCCATTGGTATAGTTCCACTTCCACCGTTGACAGGGTTTACTATGACGCGGTCTATTTCTTCATGGTAATCTCCATTGGGTAAACTCTCATCTTCGCTACTGGCAGCGGACTTCGATGATGTGACTTATCATGGAAGGATTCAGTCATTATAATAAAGTTGTGCAGTCTATCATCCTATCCATACCATTCTAATGCGTATGCCCCAATATATGTTCTTCAGGCATTCTTCATCAATCATGAAGTCTGTATGTTCCAACCCGAAAGCTTTTCCAAGTTCATGTTTTAACACTGATACTTCGTCTTCTTTAATGACTTGAAGTCGGCTCGTACAACTTTTCAGCTCCACTGTCCTATTTGATGAGCCTCTAGTATTTCATTTTAATCGATTTTAATGGACGAACTTCATGATAACAAAAACGTCAAAGCCATCAACTACCGTCGCATACATGAAAAACAATTTTCCATAAGCCTTTCTAGAAAGGAATTACTAGTCCAGATAGTGCATATATAGAAAAAGTTTGTTTAGCTCTAAGTATTTGATGGATACTCACAGATATCATACCACACTCTCTAGAAATTACGTAGAGCTTATTCAATGAAAGAAACTCTTTTCCGAATCCGAGTGTGCTTACCAATCATTTTATTGTCAAATTTCGGTCAATCTGACAAATTTCCACAAGCTGTAGTAAGAATTCATTGTCATCATTTTGCAACGATATTACTATCGAAGAGAGAGGAAGGTTTGACAAGGCTACACCATGCTGCAAAATAATTTATGACCATCTTACAGAACGACAGGTAAAATTTGGAATGAGAATCTTTATTTTGATGTCGAGAGAACCTCCGATGTTGTGGCCACGTAGTCAATACTAGTACGTATGGTAATGTTGGGATCCTAAGGCCAATACACTGCGCCTAAATGGCAACGGATTGAGGTAGCTATCTCCGATGAGAGTGAAATTTAATGCTCAATATCAACAGCATATTTGCTTTGCTATTGACGTCCATATAATATCAATCATTGAGCGTCAAAACATACATCAGCCAAGCAGAAAGAATGTTGGGCGAATTCAAGGAGACTTGTGAACAGACTGTTCACAAAGACAATATTCCTGAGCAATGCAATGGTTTTCAGTTCCTGTTCACGCTTAACAAAACTGATATCTCTGCATGCTCTGGTTACGTCCATCCAGGTCGCGAAATCGACATGATGAGCAGTTGGGTCACGAATTGAGCAGGAGAAAACTAGCAATTTTAGTAACCAAGAAAAAGATCTGACTTCTTATCCACCTTCTCAACTCAACAACCTACCTAAGCAAATACACCAGAGACTTGGTTGCTACGTAAGCAGAATGAGATCATTTGACGTTGTCGGATCTCCAGTTATAAGCGATGATTGAAGTAATATGTATCTTGTCGGTGGAAGAAAATTTCGAAACTTCTGCCTTTTGTTAACGGCGGAAAATCAGAGACATCAATCTGTATGCCAAGCCGTTTGATCATGTAATGAGGTTTAACGACAACCAATGGGCGAGAGCCGTTATCGGTTGAATTTTTTGGGATGTCAAGCCTACAGCACTAAGGGTATTATACTCTAGATTCTTCATGATAAGACAACATTACCAAGTGGTTTGTAGAGCTATTACACCCACCTGGTTGCTTGTTTACGCAAGGAAAAAGTGAATGGCTTATTTTACTCCTACTCTCCATTCGTTCATGAGCAGCAAGCGAACATGTCCCATTTTCTTTCCATTCTGAAGAAAGTTTATAAATAAATTCTTTATCAAAATGTCTCCAAAAGAATGCGCGATTGAACGATACCAAATTCAAGCACCTTCAACTACTTTTGATTACCCTTTGCGGACGGCACCATTTTCGGTTGGCGGGCGGTTCGAACGGCTACGAGAGAGGCTACCGCTGCACGCCTTAGCGATTGTGTGGTAGTTTTCTTATAAAATTTATGCTTTTTCGTCAACGAATGGAATTTATGTGTCACTGTATGATTAAAAAGATAAAAGGCTTCAAAAGGTTATTTTTATTAGAAATAAGTCAGCTGCTCCAATTACAATCGGCCCTTTTAGAAGGGAAACCAAGTGTTTTTTGAAAAGCTGCACTGAGGATCTTACTGAACATTTACATGATGTTATATTTATATTTACCACAAATCTGTCAAATTTATCTTCCTTTTCTTTAAGTTTTCATAGAATTTATAGCATATAGTGCATTCATAGTGCTGGCTAAATATGAAAAACATTGAGTAGTTCGACAAAAGATAGGATTGTTTACTGCGTAATATTCAATTTCGTCAATAGTTCTCGGTATTTTTTGATTATTACTGCACTTTAGAATTGTTTTCTTAGATGTATGCGTTTTTTTTTTTCAAAATCTCTAATCGCAGCTATGGTATGCGAAGGGAGAGATGGAGGGATACATTCCTTCTCCGTTAAATTCACCCTGTTGAAGGATCTTGGTAAAAACGGACTTTTTACTTTCGTAGAATTTCTCGCAGTCATTCAATAGCGAAATTCATATAGTTTCAAAGGCATATTCTATTCCTTGAGCACCTGTTTTTGCACTGTAATAGTCGAAATAAGGTTTTGCTCAACATTAAAACATTTGTCGTCGTTTAAAAGTTCTTTCATAAGCAATTAGCCATTATTAGATAGGGTAAATCTTAACAATTTGAACGATCACTTGGTTTTGGAAAGAACGCCCTAGACTGCTGTTATAGTCAGAAAAATAATAGGTTTTGCAAACTTGGATCTCTTTCGGTGTCCGCATCCTGTTTTAACCTCTTGGAAAAACGACTTTTTTGATTTTTCACTGTGTTCTAATATCAGTTTTGTAGCTAAAATCTCGAAAATTTTGGAAATATTTTATTTTTAGAAGGGCTTCTTCAATGTGCTTTTAAAGTAAAAATTAAAGTTTCTTTCATATTCAAGCATATCTGGCACAGCAAAATTTTCCTTCAAACTGTTAATGATTATTCAATAGCTTGAATCTCGACGATTTCTATGAAAAATTTTTTCAATAAGAACTCCATAATAGACTAGCTTAAAAAGCTTCTTGAGCAAATGTCGCGCAATCCTAACCTTTGGAGTGCGAAGCCTAATCTTGTTATAACCTTTACAGCGTTCCAGAAAGTTTTCTTCAAAATTCAACAACACCTTTGAAGTCTTTGCGATTTGTGCTATCGAATGGTTGTTGAGTGTACATAAAAATGCTTTATGCGGCGAGAAATCTTCAAATAAGAAACAAAATTCCATCTCTACATCACAACGCAAAAAGCAATTTATTTGAGAAATAAAATACACCTTTCAAACTCTCTCGTTTTCAGCTATTGAATGAATACTTACGCTTCAAGTAAAAGCGAGAATTAGGTTTTTACCAAAGGTGTAGAGCAGGGTGGCATTAGGCACTGACTGATCAAATCCGAGACTTTCTTCTGTTGAGCAAACTCGAGGTTGTTAATACGCGTTTATTCTGTACAACATCGCACAATAGAGCCCGCATCAGTGACTAACGTTCCGGCAGGAAAAAAACAAACATTTAAGCAATTTTAAATCATAGAGTAATTAGGTTTATTTGGCTCACTGGTTAGTTGTTTTGCAATTATATATATATATATATTTATTTATTTATTTATGCATAAATATTTATACCTATATATATATATATGTACTTAGTGTATAACAAGACAACAAAACGGTGAGTGGAATCAAAATTGTTTAGTGCCTGCTTTATTCTGCTTTGGTAGTGAAAGTGCTTGACTACGCTGCTGCACGTCAAAATGACTCATTCAGGCTCTAAAGAAGGAAGACTGCCGGAACGTTACCACTGGTACAAACTCTTTTGTACGATTTTGTGTAAAATAAATGAGTATTAACAACCTCCTGTTCGCTGAATAAAAAAAGTGACGAAATATTGGTTTTGCGCATCATTGCTTTTAGTATCATTGTATTATTATTATTATTAAAGAAAAAAATAATTAAAAGGCGGGTCATATTTGCACTTTTAACACGTGTCTGGTGTTTGGTACTGCATAAGTGCTATATCAAACCCCACGAAAGATTTGAGATATGTTATTAGATTATATATTGTTTTGAACGAGTTTATAGAATTGATAGAAATAAAGGTACTGATGTCTTAATTCAGGCTATTTTTCCATGACAAATTCTGAGATATTCGCCTTGTTGCTTCATCATATTGTTCGAATTTGATAGCATCTTGATCTACACCTGTCTCTAAGTCATTTAGTAAAATTCTTCGGAAGTTTCTCGTTTTTAATAGGTCTGCTTCTGCATAGACAAAGGATCTTTATGAGCGTACTAGATGTGAGAGTTAATGACAACACTAAAGTTCAAAAAGCAAAATTTCTGTAATATTTGAGATTTGTTCCTGCACGTTTCGCAGAGAAGCTAGTGTTTCATTTGTTGTTGAACCATATCTGGCTTTATGGACTCCCTTTCTAAAATACAATTGTGATTCCAGTGTTTTTTTTCAGTTGCGATAATCTTATTTTGGGAAAATCATGATTATAAGGGCTACTCAAAAATGAAAAGGCGCGGCAAAATTCTAACTGCGTTGCTCCAAGAGTTGCCGCATTCACTGATTTCCCTCCCTACTGATCTTAGCACCATCTCGTTCTCTCTGAAGTTTGGCAAGCATTTCACCTTATTAGCTGACCTTAGTGTAGGTCGAAATAGCAAAACAGTCACAGAGTTTGTTTCGAGAGGTTCTGCTCTAAACTAGGCCAGTTGGCATATCCTAAAGCTCCGGAAAGTCAGAGCTGTCACGTCAATGTCTCTCACATATAACTACTCAGCGCTTGATTTACTGTTATCTTGTGAATGATATGATGCTTCTATCTGTTGGGCCTTATCAATTTTTAGGAAACAGAAATGAAAAGTCTTGTGGAAATGGCGAGACTTTTAAGTGATCCCGCTATGATTTCACTCCTGGTCACAATCTCGACAACTTTGGGATGTGGTGTTATGCCACCAGGTCAAGGTAATGAACACGTCTTTTTTTTCAATCTAGGGGAATTCTCAGGCTTAGATGAATATGTGCACTGATCAGAATGAGTATATATAACGCTTTGTCACTTCTCAGGAGACATCATTATGCGAGTCTTTTGATGTACCTGGATACTTATTCGGGCGGTACGCTTTCTCTAATTAAGCGGACTCCGGTACATAAAGATGCTCTGATTCAACTTTTGCTCTTTGAAACCCTGAGGCAAGCCTAGCAGAGGCTTCTTCAAATCGTGACCACATTGAAGCAATCGCCGGCACTTGAGTATCAGAAAGAGATTGTCACCTGAACATCACTAAATACGAAGATGCGGTCATTCCTGGCATGGTCTGCTCTTAGCTAGGTTTCCTAACAAAAATGTCGGACTCCATCTCAGCTTCGGTGGCTCTCCTGGAAGGTTGAACCACCGCTGTACTTCAAAGTCCGACACCCCGAAACACCTTCTAACCGCGATGAGGTGGTAAAATTTTGGGATGCCTTTGATGTAAAAGTTCCCAATTCAAAAGATTAAAGGAACATCCCCTTTAAAGATGGGTTAATATGGTAATGACTAGGACCTTCAACGTCACCGGCTTCACCATACCTGTTGCCATAGTTTACTCTGCCGCACCCGATGTCCAAGTTCGAGTCCCTGGTATTGCAAGTAGCGAGGCGGGAGCTGAAGGATTTGTGGAACGTCTTGTAATGCAAACAGTGATTATGTAACTCCTTGGTTTTAAGATCAAAATTTTCGTGTAATCTGGAGAAGGGTAAGGTGTGAGATGCAAATTTTTACAAGAATTCAGGCTTGCAATGCTTCACTAACTTGCCTTGCTTCACATAATTTGACTGATCACAATGTCAGATAATCTGCTTGAATTAGTGGAAAATTTCGATTTCAGGTTTTTGATATTCTCGAACGCCAAGCTCGTAGCGCACTCCTACCTGATGGTGTTATCTCAACTATTTTGGATCAACTTAATGCTCAAATCAGATGCACGCCAATGAACTGCCAGAAAGTTGTTAATGCAGATAATATGAGTGGGTCTTAAATGATATACAATCAGCTAAAAGTCTACACGCAGAAGTATAACATGTACCAAAAGAGAAAATGCGTTTATCATTCGATTAATAAAAGAAACAAACGATTTGTAAAGAATAACGGAAAATGTCTCAAGATACGAGAAAATATTACGATGGTGCTGAAATCAAAACCTTCAAAGTCGGTGATACTTTTGAAGAAAGTTTTACACAAATTTCCTGAGAACGATCCTGACTTCATGGGTTAGGCAATGATTTGAAGAAATTGCAGAATATAATAAAATCGGTACTCAGAAATATCTTCAAATTTTAGTCTCTATTGTGATGAAGAAAAGTGTCTTTTTGAGATTCATAATCTCTTGCAGATACTAAAATGAAAGAACAGTACTGCATCATCGTCGGCAACACGATGACTGGATTTTGCGATGTAATGGTGGCCAATCGGAAGTGTTTGACAACGGTAATGGATATGGTAACGGTAACGCGTTTTCCCGACGTACACTTGACATTTTCAGGAACTCTCTTGGTTCAAATTGCTCTTTATATATATATATATATTCTTTTTTGAAAAGAAAAGAAATCTTTGCAGACGTCAAACATCATCATGGCGAATTGGTCGAGAACGATGTGGCAAAATGCAGTGAACAGAGCGCTTCGAATATTGGCATCGGGCCCATTTGGTTCGCATTTCTTCTCCGCAATCGCCATTGTTGGCGGAAACTGAAGCTGATTTGCAACGTGTTACTTAAACAAAAAATTTATTGTAGCATTATACCAGCAATAAATCGGCAAACTACATAATTGCTAACTAATCAGAGCAATACAGAAGATAATATCAAAGTGCAAAATGTGATGAGTTTGTCTGTAATTTCTCAAAAAAATTGACCGACAAGTACACCAAGAAGCTTGATGAAAACTTCTTCTCTCTATTAATTCCAGAAATACTCCTATCATTGTTCCCCCATTGGACCATAACGAAACTAGTGGCGGAAAGAGGGTAAGGACGAAAATAATATGAATAATGAAACAAAAGCATCAAACAGTACATTGATTCCTAATAATGACAAAGATGAAAATAAGATAAGCAACAAAATAATAATATATTAATCAGGTCACAACTGACAGATGAGCCAGAACACGAGATTTCCATGATAGAATGCCTTGAAAACCTAATGTTTCAGCGGGTTTCGTCGTCTTCATAGCTGGAAAGATTGTGTTCTCTACAACTCAGAGAGCCAAACAGCTCCCTCAGTTTGGGACAAAAGTCACCGAACTTAGATTTAATCGCTTTAGGAGCAGAACAATTCCGCACACTTTGCTCTCCATGAGTCTTCCACAAAGCTGTCCATATGAGGTGCGGAGTTCACATGCACTGCTATTTCACCTCTCACATCACTATAACAGTGCTACATTAAAGGCTAAAAAAACTAACATTGTTGGTCAATCCCCCAGGGATATGCCGTTTATTCGACTTCTTCAAGCATCGCTCGAGGCGATTGAATGCATATCCCAACTTTACAATTTGTGATGGCTACTTATCTATCAATTGGTACTGTTATTCTCCCAATCAAGTGTATTCAAGTGTTTGTCTTATCTACCAGAACATTCTTCAATATACCACAGCCATTTGGCATGAATCTCACTTGAAATATATAAAAATTTGAATGTGTGATATCGCAAAAGAAATTACGGTAAGCCCAATACTTTTGCGTCTAATCTTAGACCTCTACCTTGAAATCATTTGTTAAGGTTTTTCATATCCACTCCTCGTCAGACGTCAGCGACAGTTCATAGCCTTTCTTAATTAGCTTCTTTCTTTTTGTTATACAAATATCGCAGGAGAACTCACTATACTATTTTCATGTTTAGTTTTCATTACCGCTGTGGAAGGAAATTGATCAAAATCAAAGTTCAAGTCATCGTCCGCCGATGTCTAATCATTATTTTGGGAAAGAAACTTTAAGAATGGTTTGAAGAGGTTGACGTAAGGAGTTTGAAATGATAACAATCAATTTTACCCAAATGCTAGCGACTTTTTTGATGCATGCACGGATTTCCAAGAATTAACAAATAATGTTGATTTTATCCTTTTTGTCAACTTCCCCTCCGAAGTTTGCGTTCCTGAAAGCAATCACACTTTTTACCAACCTCCATTAACAGTCCTCAATGGAAAAGTGATGCAGGATATGGAGAGATAGCTGGATGTTGTGATGCAGCACATTAGGAAGTAAGGTGTCTGTTTGATTCCTACAGAGAAGCTGCTCCCTAGATTACTAGAAGCGCTCCGTGTTGACCGATTTCAAGATTACGAAAAATATGCTTGACAAAGCAGTTGTTGCAAATGAACGGAGTGATACCTTGTACTAAGCTGAGATAGTAAATTCCTATTGTTTATCAGAATTAACAATAATATATGATGACAATAAGCCATAGTGAAATGTGTTAGAAAATTCCTCGTCTAAAAGTTTCGAAACTGGCTACAACATCAACGACTGTAGAAGGTGTTTACATCTAGTTCTGCTGTGAATAAGCTCAGCGAGAGGTGTTTACTTTTTTAAAAGTGGGCACCTTTAGGCGTTTAAAAGAACTTGAAATAAACAGCTGTAGGTTCTTCCTTTTACAACTTCGCATGTAGAATTCTTCAACTGCTTTATGGTTCTGCTAACCAACTGTAGTCAGAAAACTTTTAAATCCTCATAGAATAAATTAAGCGACTTCACATTCTTTTCGTATTACCACATGATCGAGGAGTTTGATGACTTCGATCGAACACCTTCATTTCTCAGAAAAGAAACTCGGTTAATTATGAGGTCTTTAGGGTTATAGGAACCAAATTTCAGTGAAGGCTTTTTGGCACTGCTTCGAATCTGCTCACTCGAGACAGTGTCTTAAAGGAAATGCAAGGAGAATGCTGTAACGAAATCGATGAGACACGGAACTGCTCGAACAAGGAACTGTTATGAACATTAAACTGATTATTCAGCTCTCTGTAGTAGTTATAAAATCCCATATTAAGGCCAATGAATTGCAGTGCTGACTATGCTTTCGATTTATCGTTCCCAAAGTAGAATACATAGAATTAACACGCTCCGAGTCAAAGATTCTTTGCTCACTCAGAATGAGTAGAAATATTTGCTAACGCCTTATTGTTGATAAACTCCGCATAGCTTCACAAAATTTGATCGGAAACACCTCAGATAAGACTCACCAATTATTATAAAAATTCCCTTACCAGACCACATGACATGTTGGCTCAAATAATAATGAAAGGATCTATTGAAATTTGAGCGTGGTCTTGATAAAGCACTCGAAGGAAAGGTATAATATGATAAAAATACCAGCCAGCTAGCAATCGAGTGCGAAAACACTCTGTGTTAGGTGAAAACTTCGCTTGACATAGAGTGTAAAACGTACGTCGTCGACAACTATATATAAGGAGTGTAAGGCTCGTGAGAGAACTGACTATAAAAAGATCGACAGACGACGGGTTCTGCCCGGCTGATGAGTCTGTAAGGACGAAACACGTGTCTCGGGGTGTACAAGAGCCTTTACCAGACCATATGACATGTTGGCTCAAATATTAATGAAAGGATCTATTGAAATTTGAGCGTGGTCTTGATAAAGCACTCGAAGGAAAGGTATAATA